>VSMD01110921.1:0-10746 GCA_008750895.1 Mirza zaza
CATTTTACTTCTTTTTAAAGACTCTTAGCAGTACATAATGAAATATTTACAGAAGAAATGATGCTGCCATTTGCTTCAGAATCATCTAGTGAAAAGTAACAAGGTGGGGGGGGGGAGTATAGACAAAATAGTGTTGACCGTGAGTCAATTAAACATAAAAAGAGAGAAGAAAAAAGAGCAAGGGTAAGGATATAACCACATATTGCTGTTAATCTTATATAAATGAAACCAAAATAGATTATTTTTAACCAAAATGTGTTACCTATTATAATTTATAGTTTCCTTACCCAAACTGAGATAAAATTATGTATGTGTTCTCTAACCTATATGTGGCTTGAGAACAAAAATTTATTTAAGCTAGAAAATAATGGGCACTGATAAATATTTGATTAAGAAAAGAAAGCCTGAAGGACTTCATTTTTGGAATTCCTATGCTGATATGTAAACCCATCATCATATAGTCTGTTATGTGACTCCTAAGACATATGGGTTGATATTAATTTAAAACAACTCTGCTCACTCACTCCAACCCAGTTGCCATGTCTTTATATTGTTTCTTGAAGACCCTAGCACATTCTACTCATGGTTTCCTCTATTTGGAAATCTCGCTCCTAAAATGTTTGAATGAACCTCTTTCCCCTACTTTTTCCTGTAACCTTACCTAGAAGGCATCTCTAACCACCCCAACTCAATTAGATCCCACTCTCACCTGTTTACTGCTTTACCCATCTCCTCCCACCTCCTGCCCCCAAGCACTTATCACTACCTGGTATATGTTTGTTTGTTTGTTTGTTTTCCCCACAAGACTAAAACTTCATGAGGAAGAGAATTTGACCATTTTGTTTACCACTGACTTTTTAACCTAGGTCTTGGCACATGGCAAATCACAAATGAATATTTGTTGAATCAATGAATAGGCAAGGAGTTGAAAAGGAACATACAGTTAAAGAGATTCTATAATAACTTCTCACTAGAACAATGAACTTCACAAAGGGTTAACAAGCTGAATTCTTCCTTTAGAAGCTAAAATTTGTCAAGAAAATATTTGACTGTAGAATTCAAAGGAATTCTCATGGAATTTAACTGCACGTATTTTTCATCTTCAAAGTGCAGTGTGAAAAATTACGTTACTCCATGACACAGATGCTAATACTCCATTTTATAGATGGAAAAACTAAAGCACAAAATAAATCCCTAAAGATCAATGAGTGAGTCAATGTCAAAGCTAGATTAAGAGGAGAATTTTGGATATTTAGTCTTGAGCAACTGACTCCCCAAAGTCATTTAGCTATGTCTTGTGCTTGTTACAACTCATTAAAAAGCATTTACTATTCCCAAACTTAAAAGACTCTCAGGTGAGAAATTGGTTTGTTGTGACAGCAGGTGACTTAGTTACTGTAAATGCTCATTGAGGAACTTGTTCCTCAATCTGGATTCAGTAAATCACAAAGTGTCTCTAGTTCTTTGTTCTACAAAGCAGCCTTCATATTGCCACCAGAATGTCTGTCTCAATTCCAATTTGACCGTGCCACTCCCTGAATGCATGTGTTTAAAACATAGCATGAAGGGTTCACAGAAGCAGAATTCTTCCTTTAGAAGCTAAAATCTGTCAAGAAAATTTGACTCTGTAGAATTCAAAGGAATAAGATGCTGAACGAGAGCCCATAAATAGTCTAGGACTATGAAAAACTCTGTCTAAGACATTGTTATATTTATTTGTATGAAATATGTTGAATTTGCATGTAAAGTCCAGGTATTCTAATAGATTAATTTGCTGCTGCTGGGTTAAAATTTGCATTTGCTTCCTGTCATGTAGAAACTTTAGCAAAATAAATAGGATCATAAAATTAACATTTGATTGTCCTTTAAAGATCTATATTCACTTTACTCTTCTCACTGTATTAAATTACCTTGTTACTTATATAAGGAAAAAAAAAGAGTAAGTCAACTTGACTGAATAAAAAATTTTAAAACTAAGTTATTGTTTTAGCAGAAATATATGGTCTGTAAGTAATTTACCAGTTAGCAGTTCCATTAATGCCAATCCTTCATTTCATTTTAAAATAAATTGTCACCCCAAATGTATTGCAAACATGGGGGAACCTTTGTGCAGTGTCTGTATAAGATTTACTCAATGTCTACATTTACTTTTGATTCTTCAAGTGTTACTAGAAATGATAATAACCCCAAAATTCAGTATGTTGGGAGGATCACACAATGTCCTTTTTCATCAGGAATTCCTTTTTTAAGTGGGGACAGTGGTTCTCAACTTTGACTGCATTTTAGAATCACCTGGAAACTTTACAAATAGTGATCTCATGTTTCCACCCCCAAAGATTCAGGTTTATTTGATCTAGGGTGTGGCCTGGGCATTGTGATTTTTAAAAGAAGCTTCTACGGTGCAACCAAGTTGGATACCTTTGTAGAAGAGGCTTGGTCTATGGATCCCCCAACACAAGACCTTAGAATGGAGTCCAAGAAGGATGAAAAGCCAGAGGACCCTGGATCTGATGGTTTCTAGATTTCTCTGTAATTTGAGATATTTTAAACACTTCCAATATTGTCATGTGTAATATCTTATAGCATTCTTTACCCTAAGGTTCTCTCTCAGAAGGATCTAGTTTTCAGAATCTAAGATTTAAGTTAAATTGGGCTAAAATGAAAAGGATGTCAAGGTAATCGAAATGTTGGTATGACCCATAAGCCACACAGGTTATTTGTATGATATAAACTGTCTCAAAAATAACTCTTAATAATACCCCAAATACATGCAAAATATGTCTACTTTTATTTTAGAGATGTTGTGCCTTCATCATCAATCATTCTCCCTTGTCAGAAAATTAATTTAGATTTTCGTGCTGGAAAGACCTACCTGTTCTGATGCCCACAGCTTAAAGTAAAACAGAACCCTGTTGGAACACAGTAACGATTACATTAATAACTCAGATTTCTCATATGAAGAGCGACACTGGTACACAGTTCCTGTTTGTTTTCTATCAAGTTCTCACACCTGATATGTATTGGGTTTGCTTGTTTCATTTTGAATAGTAACAAGGGTGACATAGAAAAATAGATGCAAATTGAGGTAGAAATTACTGAAAAAGAAATGCTTTTTAAATAGTCAGCAAGAAAAAGAACATAAACTCAGCTCTCTAAGACACTCTCAGTAGCTCATCCTTTGGATCTTGCTGAGTGCTTCTAGAACCCTGTTCTCCTGAATCCCTCCCTCCCTTTACTGACTGTGGGTCTTGTGCTCTTGTCACTTGATTACTTAAACTCTTTTAAATAAGAGTTCTTATCCTGCTTTGTTCCCCGCTGTTGGGCTTGCATTTAGTGTAGGTTCTCTGAGGCAACAAGGCTGGTGTCAGCACCCCTATTTAAACACTCCCTTAATAATTCCTCCTGTTTAGTCTGGCTCATTGGGTGTTGCCCATGAAAACAGTTTGGCTTTTGTAATCACAATCAGAGGGGGGCGGTGTGACTAATCAGCCAGTTCATTGCATCTCTGTTACCTTCTGTGAAGTGAGTCAGTTTCAACTTTGCCATTGTACTCGTGTATGACGCCCTACTCTCTGATGTTCGAGTCTATATTTGTTCCAGACTCTAGGTTTTTTAAAAAATATTTTCTTTCTAAAATCATATTCTGTATATCCTCTACAGAGTGGAACTAGTTAGTTCCACAAGTTGGGAAAATTCTAATAATTCTAGCCTACTATACAGAATTTGCAAGACAAGAAAGTCATTTGTTCTCTCAGTTTGGGGAATTGTACCAATAATACAACTAGTTCAGCTCAAAATACACATATTGAATGTTTACAATGTGCCAAGTACTTTTCATGTATTGTTCTTTTAAAGATAACCAGTTTAGGCTGGGCACAGTGGCTAACACCTGTAATCCTAGCACTTTGGGAGGCCAAGGCAGGAGGATCACTTAAGGCCAGGAATTTGAGACTAGTCTGGGCAACATAGCAAGATTCTTTCTCTACATAAAATAAAAAAGTTATCCAGGTATGATGGCACATGGCTGTAGTCCCAGCTACTCAGGAGGTTGAAGCAGGAGGATCCCTTGAGCCCAGGAGTTTGAGGTTGCAGTGAGCTATGATGATGCCACTACACTCTAGCCAGGGCAACAGAGCCAGAGACCTTGTCTCAGAAAACATACATATATACATACATACATACATAACCAGCTTATTTTAGAGCAGTTTTAAATTTACAGAAAAATTAGGAAGACAGCACTGAGAGTTCCTGTAAATCACACATCCAGTTTCTCCTATTATTAACATCTTACCTGAGCAGGAAATATCTGTTACAATTAATGTAATAATATAATAAAATATCAATATTGATATATTATGATTAATATCCATACATTATTCATATTGCCTTAGTTTTTACCAACTGTCCTTTTTCTGTTTTAGGATCCCATCCCAGATACAATGTGACATTTAGTCAGTATATCTCGTTAGGCTCCACTTGACTGTGACAGATTCTCAAACTTTCTTTCTTTTGATAAACCTGAGAGGTTTTTTTGTTGTTGTTTTTTGAGACAGAGTCTCACTCTGTTGCCCAGGCTTGAGTGCTATGGAGTCAGCCTAGCTCACAGCAACCTCAAACTCCTGGGCTCAAGCAATCCCTCTGCCTCAGCTGCCCGAGTAGCTGGCACTACAGGCATACGCCACCATGCCCGGCTAATTTTTTCTATATATATATTTTAGTTGGCCAATTAATTTCTTTCTATTTATAGTAGAGACAGGGGTCTCACTCTTGCTCAGGCTGGTTTCGAACTCCTGACCTTCAGCGATCCACCTGCCTCGACTTCCCAGAGTGCTAGGATTACAGGCATGAGCCATCGCGCCCGGCCAAACCTGAGGAGTACTGGTCAGGTGTTGTGTAGCAAGTCCCTCATTGGGATTTGTCTAATGTTTTCCTCCTTAGACTAGGGTTAAGTGGTCCCAGAAGGAAGACCGGAGGTAGAATGCCATTTTTATCAAATCATGCCAAGAGTACATACTATCAAGGTGACTTATTACTACTGATTTTACCCTTGATCCCATGGCTGAGGTAGTATTTGTCTGGTTTCTCCACTGTAAAGTTCCCCCACCCACTTTCTGTTCTGCATTCTTTGGAAGGAAGTCACTATGGGTAGCCCACGCTTAACCAGTAGGGAGTTAGGGCCCACTTCCTTGAGGCAGAATACTTACTTAAATTATTTGAAGTTCTTATTTATTTAGTTACTTATTTACATCATTATGGACTCAGGGATTTTTTTTTTTTAATACTATGAGTTATAATCTAATACTTATTTTCTTGCTCAAATTTTTCCAGCTTTCGCCACTGGGAGCTCTTTCAGTTGGCCCCTGTGTCCCTTGAACATACTCCTTCATTGTGTGTGTGTGTGTGTGAGTACTGCCTTAATTTCTGGCTCTACAGGATGCTTCCGGCTCATCTTGTATATTTCCTGCCCCAGTCCTAGAATCATCCATTTCTCCAACAAACCCTGGTTCTTTTTATTGCAGAATAGTATTAAAAACCAAGATCTGGGTGCTAGGTATGGTTGTTGCTACTGGGATGTCTTTGCTTCTCAGCTGAAAGAGAAATATATGTGCATATACTAACGTATGTATTTACACATATCCATAAATATTTCTGTGCATAATCACTTACATTTATACTAAGCTAAACATTCATTAGTAGGGCTGTCTCCAACTCTGATCCATTATTGTATGTCATGCCAGCCTCCTTCTCTTGCTCTATTGGTTAGAAATCTGGCTCCCACCATTGTCATTTCCTTGGTTGTTAAGTTCCAATATAAATGCACAGCAGTATCAGAATCATTGTTAACCCATGGGAGGCAACTTTATCAACTAGAGTAGGTTTCCA
Source organism: Mirza zaza (assembly GCA_008750895.1). Classification (NCBI taxonomy): domain Eukaryota; kingdom Metazoa; phylum Chordata; class Mammalia; order Primates; family Cheirogaleidae; genus Mirza; species Mirza zaza. Next base: position 5,884 of record VSMD01110921.1, read on the forward strand.
GAGAGTCTGGAAAATGTCATTCTGGATGGCCATTAGCCTAGTAGCATTCAACAATTATATTACCAAGGAAGAAGGAGAGATCAGAGAAGATAGTTAGTGGTCTCCACATGAAATGCATGAAGTGGCAGGTCCTGGAAGAGAAAAATGCAGTGGTTTTATTTTTAATTTTAGCTGGATTTCTAAGAAAGCTCCGTTTTTTTCTTCTTGAGACTGGAACCTTTTTGGCACATTGCTCATTTCCTTCCTTTGCCACTTCCTTTGCCACTGTGCCACCTCCAGCTTTTCTCAGCCTCCACAGCCACCAGCTTTCACTAACAGAAGTAAAGGGAGAGAGCTTAGTGAGTTAATTATACACTGTGAGGTGAGAGGGACTAACAGGATAATCAGGTGGTAATGAATGGGTAGGTGGTTGGATGGATGGATGGATAGTTAGGTGGCTATGTGGCTGGATAGCTGGGTGGATGGATGGATGGATGGGTAGGTGAGTGGATGGATGGGCGGGTGGATGTATGGGTAGATGGTTAGGTGGATGGATGGATGGGTGGCTGGGTGGATAGATAGCTGGGTGGATGGGTCAGTGGATGGGTGGATGGAAAGATGGATGGGTGGGTGGATGGAAGGTAATATCAGCAAGTAGGTGCTGACTGATTCAAGATATTAATACAACAAGAGGAAAGAAACATGGATGATGGGATTGGCTTTACAGTTGACCATGAATGAGGCTTCATCCACATCTTTGACTAGTTTGTGCCCCTTCATTGATCAATGATCAAATCAATTGTCAATGTGTTGTTTTCATCCAGTGACAGTTGGCAGTTCTAAAAACAAACCCATGCCCACTCTTCAAATCTGACCTGACATGTGGAAAGTGTTATGCCAATATATGGGAGGGAACAAGTAACCCTACACAAGAAAATCTAGTTTTCCCTAACATATGAGGAGATTGAGAGTTTAAGATCCTTTTCTTTGAAATCACTGTTGCTCGGGCTAGAGTGCAGTGGCCTCATCACCGCTCACTGCAACCTCAAACTCCTGGACTCAAGCAATTCTCCTGTCTCAGCCTCCCAGGTAGCTGGGACTACAGATATGCACCACCACATCCAACTAATATTTTCTATTTTTAGAAAATATTTCTATTTCTCCTGCTCAAGCTGGTCTCAAACTTCTGACCTCAAGTGATCCTCCCGCCTTGACCACCCAGAGTGCTAGGACTATGGGTGTGAGCCACTGTGCCCAGCTGAGTTCAAGATTCTTGAATGAAGAAAATAGCTTGATGAATGGAAAAGGGGCTTTGGAGACCTACCCATTCCTCTGGGTTTGATCATTAGCTCTGCCACTTAACAGCTGCCATGTAACCTTGGGCAAATTATTGGCTATCATATTTATTAAATTGATATATTAAAATATTAACTTATTAAATGTAATTAAAATATTAATTTATTAAATATAATTTAAATAATAGTTAAATGATATCTTTATATTTAAAATAACAGATGACAAAACTCATAGAATTTGATAGCACAAAGAGTGAATCTGAATGTATGCACATTTATAAGTCATTTAGGAGGGCAAGAGATCCCAGGATGGAATTGCAGAATGCGGTAAAGCAATCTGACAATATTACAAAAGTATGAAACAACCTCACTAAAGGGGTGGAGGGAAAAGGTGTTCACCTAAGTAACTTTGGAAATGAGTGGAATCTGTCAGACTAAAGGCAAATGAAACTGTCCATAAACACTGTGCTCAAGTTGGAATTTGAGTGCGAAACTTCCAGTCGTGTTTATAAATGGAGGACTTACCTCCTTTCCTAATTCTCACCTCTCCTGTCCTACTGGGTCGAAGGAGGACATGATGCCTGGGGTGTAGCACCCATCTTGGACCATGTTGGTGGAAGACAAGAGTTGAGGACAATGGAACCAGAAGATGGAAGAAGCCTGTCTTCTTCTCTTGACTGTGGAGCCACTGTACCAGCTAAATTTACATAGAACAAAAAGGAAACTTCTACCTCATTTAACCCATGGTTATTTTGGATTTTCTGTCACTCATAGATGAATATAATCTTAACTAATATAGATTTTACTCCCCCCCCCCCGCCTTTTATCCCTCCATTAACTCCTGTATCTCACCAGAAATGGGGCCATGTAACTTTTCATGATATGACTCTCCTTGTGAGACATTCTGAGGTAATCTTAAACACATAATTACAGTCAATGAAAAGGGTGCAGGAAGTGGACTCTTGTTCACAAAAAAGATTATGCCCTTCCATGGAATAATAATGGATCATGAGTAGCATAATGTACATTAACTCATCACCCTCACGAAAGAGTTTTTAAAATGAGCCAAACAACCATCTGAATTAAGCTTTTGTTTCCTTTATATAAAAATTACACATTAGTGAATTTTGGGAGAAATGCCAAGAAGTATAACCTATAAAAGTGTAAAGCAATTACGAGTTTCTTTGGTTTAAGAGGTGGTGGTAATTTTGGGGTTTAAAACCATGAAAATATTAAGTGAATAGTTATTTGTGAATGGTACGTTGTTTTCTTTTTAAGTATTTCCATAAATAGATACCACCCTTCCTGGACTTTTGATGTTACACTGGATTTAGGAATTAAGATTTCTGCTCATAGAAAGAGCAGAAGAGGAAGATGGCAGTTCATGTTGCTAGGTGTCCATTTCAAATGGTTACCTAGCAACAGTTCCAGGCTGTGGTTAGGAGGAGCAGTGCCAGGGGCTCACAGTTAAGAAACTGGCTTGAGCTACATACTTGCTCTACTAAACTTCTTATTTGTACGGTTTTCAAATAGGAATCACCTTATGAGGTTATATGCGCTAATGCTCAACGGATCATCTGTTTTATTTATCTTAGCTCCCCACCCCCAAGACAAGGTGAATTTGCTTGCTGTGTTTATTTAAAAAACACTGCAGTTGGGAAAAAAATAATCTGACAGTGTTTGGAGCCAAAACAAAACGTCTCTCAAAGTTCCTAGATGCCAAGTGATAGAAACTATGTAAACTCATAGATTTAAAAAAAAAAAAAAGTCCACTTTTAAGTAAGAAAATGAACAGTTTATTTAAACCCACTGAGCAAGTTGGAAGAGTTTAAGTCAGTGTTAAATAAAATGTTTGCTACAGTTAAGTATCATTCTGACTAACTCAGCCTCCTAAGTTTTCATCTGTTCATGTTCAATTCCAGGAAATTAAGACAAATATCTACGAAGGAGAAATACAGGATGTATTGTAGTGCTTGTGGTACTTGATATTTATATCTTGTCATTAAGCTGCATCTTCACGTCTTTTGTGCTAAACTTCTCTCCTTGTTTATACCCATTTTCTATCTATATTTCAAAACTGTAACAAATACTTCATCTGTGTAATTTCTTTGTGAAAGCCTTTGAGCTCTAACCTCTCAAAGGGAAACACATACTCAATATGGTTGAATTTTACATCACACATGCTGAATGTGTTAGAAATGAGATTTCTATTAAAAATCAAATTCATGGGGACTCAAACAAATATTTGTACAGCCAAATTGACAGCAGCATATGCACAATAGCCAAAAGGTAGAAACAACCCAAGTCTTCATGGTGGTGGTAAGTTGGGGTTTAAAACCATGAAAATATTAAGTGAATAGTTATTTGTGAATGGTATGTTTGTGAATGGTATATTGTCTAGAGGACTAGATAAATAAAATGTGCTATATGTACACTATGGAATATTATTTAGCCCTAAAAACAAATGAAATTTGGACACATGTTTCAACATAGATGAATCTTGAAGATATTATGCTAGCAAAATAAGGCAGACACAAATGGACTAATAGTGTATGATTCCAATTATGCAAGGTTTCTAGAGTAGTCCAATTCATAGAGATAGAAAGTAGAAATGGTGTTTGCTGGGGGCTAGAAGGAGGCGGAAGTGGGGAGTTTGTGTTTAAATGGCCACAGAGTTTCAGTTTGGAAAGATGAAAAAGTTTATGAGACGGATGGTGGTAATGGTAATAAAACAATGTAAATGTTCTTAATGCCAATCAACTGTGCTACTAAAAGTGATTAAAATGGTCAGTTTTGTGTTCTATATCTTTTACCCCAATAAAAAAATCAGATGTATTTATTTGGTCCATACAAATGTTTTATTTTATTTTGATTTTTCATTGTGTTTGGTGTTTTGTCACATACCTAATGGGAGATCATTACAAGGAGAGAAAAATCGGCTGTTGGGAGTGTTAATGTGTGCCCATATACAGAAGAATGAACCATGATATCTACAGAGCGAAATCTTGCCTGATTCTTGCTGGAAATTCTGATATCGCTTGAGTGACAATTTAAATTTTTTAAAAAGTGAAAGAGTGACTCTTTTGAGGGGAAGATGGACTGACCATTGATACGTACTCTAACAAATATCCATTGCATTGTTTCTTATTAGTCTTTTTCCTTCTGTCTATAGCCAGACATTTCTTAAATCTGTCTATCCTGAAGGATTAAATAAAATGTACTTAATAGTGAGCTAGACTTGAAATTACATTTTGCTATTGCTTCCCCTAAGCAGAATTTTCATAAACCATGCATGGCTTTTGTAATTGACCCTGTTCAACAGAGTGATTATAATACTAGATTTGTTCTTCTGTAGTAAACATTATATCAAGACAAAGCCATTTTTTATAGTGCTACGGGTTAATCATGACTGACCCCTAAATGAAAATGAAATTAGACTTCTAGGCTAGTCTCGGTCACAAATCTATAATGTGTAATTTGTATGAAGAAGACTTGTTTTCTTTAAAAGCATGATTTTTTTTATCTTTTAATATACATTTGCTTTCATTTTTTTCTTATTGCAAAAGCAAAGTATATCAATTGCAGAAAA
>VSMD01110922.1:0-57797 GCA_008750895.1 Mirza zaza
CACACACACCATTTAATCCTCGTAACAGCCTCATGAAGTGTGCATTAATATTATCCCCATGTTACGCATGGGGGAACTGAGGCCCTAAGAGGTGTTAAGTAGCTTGCCCTGATTTGATGGCTCCTTAAAAGACCTTCTCCACTGTTTCCTTGCAGTGCACCATCACCAGGGATATCCGTCTTCGGGCGGCGTCCACAGGAATGACTGTTAAAGTGAGACTTACGGAACTATGATAGCAGACTCGGGGACACAGTTGTTACCGGGTATGTGTTTCTCGTTAGAATAGCTGCTGTCATTGTCTACAGGTGGTACCCGCCTTCCTTCCGCACGAGTCAGTCGGGTCGAGGGAAGTGGTTTGGCATGGGAGCTGAGACAGGAAAACCGTTCTATGTGGTGTCCGAATGAGCCATGGTTGGCGTCGGTAACAGTCCTGCGTGGATGGCTCCCATACCAGCTCCATCCGCAATGTCAGACCAGACTTACACCCACCAGGCAGCCCTGCCCCTGCTGTGCTGGCCTCCAACTAAGAGGTGACGTACTCATGGGGAAGCGACCATAGGCAGAGAAGAAAAAAGCTACAAATAAAAAGCTCAGCAACTTCACACTCTTGAGTTATGAATCAAATGCTGTAAAATTAAGTCATCATTGTGATTCATTAACAGGAAGGACGGCTAGGGCAAATTCTTTTTTCTTTTGAGAATCTATCAATTCTCTTTGATAGAATTCTCATTCGTCAGTTCTCTATCAGTGGATGTCTAGGTGAATGTGACTAGTTATATTCCCTCCACCACTGCCTCTCTCCTTCCCAGTGTTTTGTAAAAGTGCAAGCATCCCCAGCTATTGGAAATCATCAAGTTCCTGAATTTGGATAGGCAGAGTTTAGATAGCAGAGGACACCAATCTGTTTCCTGGTCCTCCTTTTCTGTCAAAATCTGTCTGTCTCTGTCTCTCTGTTTTACTTGCAAATTCTCTCCAACGTTTCCATCTTACTTCGTGCTTTTCATGATGCAGCCACAGTGCCGCGCTAGGTTCCTTTAGGTGGTAACTAGGTTGACATGTGGCCTCATCATCCGGGAAGCGAGCCTTTGTTGAATTGCTGTTTGATAAAATGTTGCCTGAGAATTACACTCCTGGGACCACTTAGCTTCCTCGAAACTAGAGGCAAGGAGCCCTGATACTCTTTAGAAACTAGTATTAAAGAAAATATAGGATAAAGTATGACATTTAAATACTTCTTTAATCATTTATTCTACATGGCTGTCAAGTAAATACTCAATAGGATTCTAATTATTTTTATTAAGTATAAGATTTATATACATATATGCGTATATGGATTTAAATTTTCAAATTTTAATACAAAATATATTAGTACTTTTTCTAAAATAACTCCCAGGCTCAAAGTCTTCCTTTATCCTCCTTCATGTTCAAAATAAAATCTGAAATGTGTTCTGGAGCTCATGGAGCATATCAGTGCCTGTCACGCTCACCTGCTGCAGCCTTCTAGAGCTGAGCAGCGCAAACCTGACTGTGCACATGAACCACGTGAGAACCTGGTTCCGATGCGGATTCTGATTCAGTGGGTCCAGTGAGGCCCGAGATGCCGCAGGTCTCACACGCTCACAGGCGACGCTGCCGTGTGATGCCCGAACCCCACTGCGGAGCAGGGAGGCCCAGCTCTGCGGCCTTGCTGGCTCTCCGGACACGGCCCTGCGGGAGTCCCGGGAGGCACGGGCGCGCCCTGGGAACACTGGCTTTGGGGCAGAGAAATAAGGCTGCCCATGCACACGTAGAGACATTTATCACAAGCTTTCCTCCCGTTTTCTACTGCTGAGGCAGGCATTGCAGTCTCAGGAGGGACAGAGCAAACGCATTCTGCCATTTGAGAAACAAAGCGCAAGGCGGAGCACCCGGGAGGGTCCCGATTTCTGCTCGGACCCTTCTGAGCGCGCGCCTTTCTGCAACATGATGTCGAGTGATTAGCTCATAATACTCAACGACAAGCTCCCCTAGACGGTGCTAATGAACACACAGGGCAGTGTCATCCAGTATTTATGCTGCTGATGCACTGGCTGCTTGGCGGGGAGCGGGCCTGAGCCACGCGCGCTGGGGCGCGGTTAATCCGCCGGCTGCGCGCGGGGCCGCCGCACCCATTGGGGACGGGGCTCGGGGACGGCGGGCTCGGGGACGCGGCTCTGGGACGCGCAGTAAAGCCCTTCAGCGTCTCCATCCTTACTTCCTGCAAAGCTGCTGCGGGCTTTCCCAATCAAACCGAAACCCTCCGCTCACCTGGTTAAACTGGCTAATCCCAAATTGCCTTTTAGATTGTCACTTAACAACTCTGAGACCCTTTAGCATGATCCCGTGCAAATCCTGAGATAAAGGAGGCCCAGGCGGAGTGAAAATGAACCAACAGCAATATATATATATATATATATATATATTCCAAATGGACAGCTCATTCTTCACCTAAGGTGCATTTTATTTCTCTTGTCTGATAATTAAGGTCAAATGTTATTATCTCCAAATGATGACATATGACCCTCAGACTTTACGTGATCCTACATGACTATATTTAAAAATCAGGTAATAAAACAAAACTGCATTTTCTGGTAAAAATTTCTTTTTCTTCTTTTAAAATTTACTGATGACATATTGTACAGCTTAACATTTTAACGTCTGCTTCAGGCTGAGTTTTTGATTCTAATTTATTCAGCAATGCACACTTTCAAAGTACGTGGTTTGTTATGGAACGAGCTGTGTCCTTTTAAGAGTATTTTCCTCACTCTTGCAATAACATAAAAATAATATCAGTGCCGTGGTAAGAAGCGCTCTGATTTAAAACGCGAATCACTTCGATGCTCTGATTGAATAGTTGTAGAATGAAGCCGGGAATCTGTATTTTTGTCAAGCCCAACAGGCGATTTTAATGTGCACTTAAAACATGCCCTCTATTTTTAAAGGAAAGTTTTCTTTTTTATTTATATATTTCGTATCCAAAATAAAAAAGAGTAAGAGACAAACAAAAGAGGCACTGTGTTTGCGAAGGCATGGCGGTGGCAAGAGGAGCCTGGTGAACCAACCCTCCGCTCATAGCGAGCTCCGGCTGCAGAGCTGGGCCTGGTGGGAGCGGACCAGAGCAGAAGGATTCACGGCAAGAGGGCAGTTGGGAGCTCTGCTGAGTGATTCTGAAAGGAAGGGATGATTTGAGTGGAGGCCACATGGTTTAACTTACATTGAACCTGCCGGTTTTGAAAATTGCATGCTGGATTTCCTCCTAAACATCCATCAATCTCAGAGAACAGGAGGCTCTGCTTTTTGGTATGCAATCTTTTGGGAGTTTTTTTTCTCATTCAGTACGAAATCATAGAAAATATACATTGGAGTTGAGAATTAAAAAATGCAAAGAGATAAAAAAAGCTTTCAATAATTTAATAAGAAGCATGTGGGCAAATGTGATCTCTGGTCACTTTCTATTTAAATTATGAAATCTTTGAATTTGCTTTTAGGGGGAGAAGCATAGTGCGCTTTGGTTCTCTCTCTCTCTGTCTCTCACTCTCTCTCTTTTTTTTTAAACCTGCCCATCACTTTAGAATGAAGTGGAAACAATTATTGTCAGGGACCCAAGCAAGCAGTAGCACTTAATAGGAAGAATGATGTCTTGTGCAGAGTGAAATTGGGGTGCCACTTGCCACCAGTCTCAGGCACTTGTTTTTCCCAATACACAATTATACAGGAAAAAAAGAAATATGAACACAGAGAGATATAAAAGTCTTATTTTACTGGTTTTTTTTTTTTTTGGATTTAATAGAATACACAAAGTCTCTGGTTTGTCTTGTAGGAAGTTTAGCAAGTTTCTAGGATTAAGTGGCTTTCCTTTTCTCTGAAGGGTCTGATGTAAACCCTTGTACCAAGGCTTAAAGTCTTAAGGCTGTTAGAAGTTTCCATCAGTCAGTCTGTATGTCAGTGGCTATAGTCGGGTGCTGATATAACCTATTCATTGCTCTCTGCAAAAATGCATCAGACTACACAAGTATTTTTTAATGATGAAGGAAGCCTGGGGAAATGAAGGACCATCTGATGTTAAAATGCATTTTCTAACTGACAACATTTTGGAGCAACAAACTGCCACAATGCTTTTCTGAGTAATTTTAAGTGCTGTATTGGATGAAGTGGTGAAAGAAAGAGATCAGATGTCTTTGGTAATCTATTTTAGTTGCTTCCATGAACTTGCCAGTATCTCTCATTTCCGTGATTAGAAAATTTTGTGTTCAATGTAGATTCTGCTTGAAATAGTTTATTTTGCACATTCAATACCAGATAAATTATGTGAAAGGAAATAAAATGTGTTTTATTTGCCCCCTTGTTCTCTTTTATCTTAATTTGATGTATATTTTTAATACTTACAATATATGCATTTCATGATACTATATATTATGCACGAAGGGATGTATACGGTCTGTTTGTCAACAATTATTTGGCACTTAGTGTGTGCCAAACTGTGTACTGTTCTCAGTGAAATGCTAGCCAAGGAGCAGAGAAGGGGTAGAATACAGATAAAATATCACATCTGGCCTCAGCCTTGGCCCTCAAGGGGTCTGTGTAGTATATTTGAGAAATATATGATGGTAGATCTTCATAAGCTTGGGTCGAAGGCATACAAGTATACATATGCTTTGCATGCCAGTGAATTCTGAACAGGCTTCTCTTATAGTTCATGTCATGAAGTTCCCCCAAAGGAATTCGCTAATGATTGAACAATGTTGTTGAAATTACTGGGTTACTTTTCAGTCTGGCTACACTGGCAAACTTTCTATGAAGCAATTTAAATCAACATTGTGTTCCATTCTAATATTGGGTCCCCCCCCCAAATTGCTTCTCCTTTGTTATCCTGTTTTTAACTACTGTTTCCAAAGTTAGAGTACATTTGCTAAATATTCTAAGTAGGTAATTATGCCTATAGAAAATTAGTTAATTAACAGGTATGTCTTTTTATGGTCTATAGAAGAACAAGTCTTTGTTCATGAGCAAAATATAACTATATAAAGATGAAAAAAATCAACCTTTCAAGTAAAATTCATTGATTGGAAAAAAATTCCATTACTTTTGACAAATACAAAACAGAAATATGGTGTTTTTTGCAAGTTTAAAATTTTCTTAAGCCAAATCCTGTGAAAAAGTCAGCTACTGTGAGTTCCAGGCGGGAACTTTGGAAAAGGGATCATCTCTGATTGGGCCACTTGGATATTATAAAAGTGGCCAGCATGTCCCAGAAGAGGGGCTCATTCATATGTAGCATTTGGCTCAACATTTGCTTCATTATATTAGCATTTTTTTTCTTTTATAACCTGGTATTAATTTCCTGCTGATACTTTCTATCTCAGTTTAGATAATTTTTGGAGTTGGGATATTTTATCTGCTTTCTTCCTTCCCTTCTCACAAACCCCTGACCCAGATGTCTAAAAAATTTTCTATTTGAATATAGAAAAGCTCATTTACTTTTTCTATAAAAGGACCTTTGGTAAAAATGAAAAGTACAGGGAGAAGAAGAAAAGAAAACTTTATATGAACTTATAAAGAAGTTTTAAATTTTAGACAACTACAAAAATCACCTTAACAAAGTAAAAAATAAAAACAAAACACTAAATGTTAGCCCAGATTCTGAACAATAGCATCACTCACTATGCTATCTTGGTAGGTGAGAGATATTTCTTCATTTAGTTTTTAAACAATGCCTTGACAACAGACCTTTCCATAGATTCCAATCGCTGCAGTCATATGATATGACTTGGTGGGTTAGGGGGTCAGGGGTGCATCTCATCTCATCATGTTTGTAGTCCAGGAAAACAAGCCAATAAAAGTTAGCTTGGTTAATTTTTTGTAACTGATACTATTAGCAGAATGCAAAGTTTATCATGGAGGAGGAGAACAAGATCATGATAGAGAAAAAACAAACATTAAACTTGCATAGCACAGAAACAAGAAGAACAAAACATCAGTCAATCACATAAGAAAACAGCGTTAGGCAACAACCCTGAGTAAGGATAAATTTGTTTTTCTTAGTAAAAGTTTTAACCAAATCTATTTATGGTAGTATATCTTTATTTATTTTCTTTTAATTTTTGCCCTCATATCCTCCCAATATATTTTATTTTAATTAGTAATATTTAAGTGAAACATGTTGTTTGAATAGAAAAACTCTTGAAGGTTTAAAATAAATTTGGCTTAGACTAAACTTCATAAAACATATGGAGGACATCAGATCTTTACCAACATCAAAACCTGCATATCTTATAACTGAGGAGATTGTTCCTAAGATTTCATTCTTATACTAACCAACAAATATTTTACACACCAAACCAGAACGTCATCTGTTTATTGCTATTTACCATAAAATTGGATTTTGGTTAAAGTGCCTGAATAATTACAAAGACTATTACAAAGGAAAAGACCTTAAAATATATGAACAATTACCAAAAAATGTCCTTGTATGCTTTGGCTATTAGCATGAAGAAAGATGTCTTGATTTTGAAATTGTATTAATTTTTTCTCATTAAAAATATATTATTATAATGCTAAGTAGAAGCAACAACTATTATACTTTTTATGTTTCTATCTAAAAGCCATTAATATAATTTTAATAACTGTAACCTTCCAGTGATGAAATATTTTTCCTTCAGCATATCAAGATTTAGTACAGAATTATAATCCAATCACACATTTTACTAAAAGATTAATATTGGTGAGTAAAATGACCTTTCTAGTCTTAATTTTCTTAGTTTTGAACAAGGGACTAATAATAATACGAAATCAATATTTATTGATTATTCTACTGTTCTAAGTCTTTTATTGATTCTTTACAATGATACTATACTATGAAGACAGTATGTTATTATTTCCATTTTACAGATTAGGAAACTGGGCAAAGAAATTAAAATCAGTTGCCCAGGGCCATACAATGAATGGCAAAGCCAGGATTTGAACCCAGGAAATATTACTTCAGTAGTTCTTCTTCAGTACTTGTTAATCTTGTAATCACTCTTCATTAGAGTTGTTTTAAACATAAATTAAGGATTTGAATCTACACTCCCATATATAATAGATGCTTAATATTTATATATTGGGTTCAGAAAAACCTGTGAACTTCCACAATTTCTTCTGGTCTTACATTAAAAAGAATTACACTTTTTATAATATTAATTCTGGTGAATTTTAAAGATATGTAAAAACAATTGAGTCCTTCTCAATTAGACTGAAATTCAAGCTTATTTTTATCTGGAATGATTTATTTTAGGTTTTCAGATTCTGGACCTAAATCAATATGTGTAGAAATAGTAAACAGAAAAAATAAACAGATGTTGAAAAGGAAAATATAAACTTAGTGAATTTAAATTTAGTGAATTTTATATAAGGATATTGACACTGAATTTATGTCAGGTTCCCTTTGATTAATTCATAACCAGATAGATATCAACAGTAGGCCGGCATGCTGGCCAATTAAATGTCAGATATTAAGATGTTGATTTAATAGCATTTTATTGAGCACCATATGGATGTACAACTTTTGAAGTCTCTGACATGGATACTTCATAATATTTTGCATTTTATAGTTACTTTTATAAAAATACCAATACAGTCCATGTCAAATTGTTAAACTTTCTCTAATACAGGATTGTTTTTGGAAGAAATTGCTTGGTGCACATGAATCTTGGCATTAAATTCTTATGGTGAGATAATGAAGAATACAACATTTCTGCTTAGTGTGCTCTATCATTTTTAGATTTTGCCATATAATGACTTTTAAAGAAAGCTAACTAGTGTTACATTCTTCAGATAAATAACTCAAAGAATAGTATCCTAATGAAAACCATCACCCCAAATGCATTGTTCGATTTTGTCTGCCTTTTGCTGCCAAAAGTGGATGTGATGTTTTCTGACATCCATGGATGATGAATTATAGTAGGGACAAGAAACTTATTCCATACTATTAATATGTATTTAGGGGTGTACTTCGTTCAAATTATGTAGTAGGCAAATAACTTTTTGCTTATTTGTTTTAAAACAGTGTTAATGGAGACATTGTATTTTGTCCTCACCCCCCCTTTTCTCATCGCTTACCTGTCCTTCCTGGTTCCCAATGCACTTGCAACCCAGAGAACTCCATTACCACCTGTGCAAGATTTTTTATGGTATGCCGTAAAAACATATGTTGTATGTCGTACTGTTTTTAAGTGTACAATTCAGTGCCATTAAGTAGACAGTAGTTCCCCCCTTGTCACAGGGGATCCATTCCAAGACGCCCAGGGAATGCCAGAAACTGAGGAAAGTACCAAACCCTACCTACTGTATACTATGCACAACTTTCTTTTCCCTTCTGCACAATTTCACTGATGGAATATTCATTCTTATCTTAGATCTGGGCAACCTCAGTATACGATTAATATGATTTTTTTTCTTTCCTTATTAAGCTGAGAGCTTTCATCTTTCACTTAAAGGAAGCGCTTCATGTCTTCTCTTTGGCATATCTGAAGTGCCAGCATCACGACTCTTATGGTTTGGGGCCATTAGTAAGTAAAACAAGGGCCACCGGCGCACAAGCACTGCGATACCGCAACAGTCTATCTGATGAATGAGCTGAGCCGGCCACCAAGTGACTAAAGGGACAAAGAGAGGATTCCCATCTGGGAGGGCTGAGTGGGACGGAGGAACATTTCATCAGTCCACTCAGAATGGTGTGCAATTTAAAACTTATGAATTGTTGATTGCTGGAATTTACCATTTCATATTTTTAGACTGAGGTTGTGTGTAGGTAACTGAAACCTCGAGTAGCTGAAGCCGTGGAAAGCAAAACTGCAGCTAAGCAGGAACTACTGTACTCACACTGCCGTGTAGCCATTGCCTCTACTTCTGGAACTTTTTTGTGGTATCTCATCGTGGTTTTGATTTGCAATCCCTAATAACTAGTTATTCTGTGAAGAATTTAAGTGTTTTTGAGAAACCTAATATATTTTCCAAGTACTACCTTGATATGCACCTGTTGCAGCTTCGCAAATCATTGAAAATTAAAACTTCCATCAGAGCAGGAAGCAGTAACTATACGGGGGGCAATAGGATGTGCTCTAAAACTTTTTGATTTATAAATAAGCAGAGACCAAACTCAAAATTCACTTTCTCAGTTGATAGCCGTCAGACTCTGGGTGAGTTTCTCTAAGTTTGGAAACATTTACTGCCTGTGGGATGTCCTGAGGCTCAGGCTGAGCTGAGCACCGTATTTGCTCACTGTTGCCTCCCCAGCACACACGACAGTGCCCGAGGTGTAGCAGGTGTTTAATAAATGTTTGCCGAATGAATGCATAATGCTGATATTACTCAAATAATTATAGGGATTCTTATTACTGGCTATGCAGAGGCAGGATGCCTTCTGTTTAAATGGCAGATCTCAATTTATAGATTATTCTTATCATTTAAAATATATAGATAGAATATACTTACATATGTATATATAAATATATTCTAAAATGTGTCTCAGGTAAGTATATGGCTCAGGAAAATTTGAAATTTATGATAAAATCTTAAATTTTAGAACTTCCACACAGAAAAATGCTGAGTAGCCGAAAAAGGGAACTGTATAGCCTATTTCAGTTTGTAATGCTTGGATTGCAAGACGATTTAGGACATTTCTTAAATAAGAATTTAATTGTTTTATGGTAATCCAGGCAATGTATACGCAAATACGAGTTACTAGAAACATTTGGGGGCGTATCTAGCTGAGTAGATTTGGGTATTACAGCCTCAGTATGCACTATTCATTTTAAAAAGATGAGTTGTTTAAACATCTGCACATGTAATATATGGACACAAGCTAGATCCCTGCCTTTTCACTTGATTTTTCGAGTATTTTTTAAGCAAATTCTCTGTGTTTGTCTCTGTGTTTGAATTTTGCAATTCATACTCTTTTAAACCCAATTTGAGAGTAAACATCATTTTTTTTGCTGTACCATGAAAACGAGGTAAACTGACCAATATATTACAAATAATTCAATCTTCTTGTGCTTTATTTTTTGTTTGTTTAAACAAGATAAATCAGAAACAAAGCTATGTACTCATTTACTTTTTAGACAGGTAAAACAACTAGCTGTCATACAGTTATTTACCTAACAGGCTTAGGAAAATCATCTTTAAAGGTTCCTGATTAAACATTAAAAAAATCTCTTGGGAAGTTCCCTGCTGTATATAATTATTAGTATAGCAATCTATCATCTCAAATTAGATGAATTTTCAAAGGCACCTTTTTACAAAATGCTGATTTCTCTGAAAGGATGATCTCTTCTTGGAAACTTTTCCTACTCACTGTCTAAAGGTTTTTATTTGTTTGGGAATTTTACTTGAAAAATTACCGCTGTCAGTATGTTCTCCTCTGTGTCTCTCTAGATGGCAGCATTTGCCTTACAGACTTTTCCTTTTTGTAACTCCTTCTCTCTGTAGGTGCAAAACACAGGGAATACAAATGCTGACTGATAGCCTGGGCAGTGGCGAGACCCTGTCTCTACAAAGAATAAAAAATTAGCCGGGTGTGGTGGTGCACACCTATAGTCCCAGCTACTCAGAAGACTGAGGCGGGAGGATCTCTTGAGCCTGGGAGTGTGAGGTTGCTGTGAGCTCTGATGACACCACTGCACTCTAGATGGGGCAACACAGTGAGACCCTGTCTCAAAAAAAAGAAAAAAAACCTGCTGACTGATGACTACCAGACTAAGTGACTGAGGGAATGAATGCATGGCTTATTGGAGTTGAGGCTATTATTTTGTGAATCCTATTTTTGTATTTTGTATTTTGCCAAAATCAGTTTGGCAAAATTTGTATTTTGCCAAAATCAATTCACATGAACTTAGAGGTGAGAGAAGTATTCCAAAGGAGATGAGTAAATCCCAACTCTGAAGGCTGTAAACGCTCCCGGACCCAAATCACCAGTACGTTCACATGAGGTACTAGTATTCTTCTATGTTAGAAAAATATTACTGAGGTTTTTTTTCAGTTTTTTTTATTGCTTTTTAAAATATTGTTTTGAGCTACTATTGGTAGATAATAGTTGTATATATTTATAGAGTACCTGTGATGTTTTAATACAGGCATGCAATGTGAATTAATAAAATCAGGGTAATTGGGGTATTTATCACCTAATGAGTTTTTCTTTTTTACCAACCTGGCTGACACCCAAAAGCTCAAAAAACGTTAAAAAAAATCTTAGTTTTCTAACCAGTGTAATTTATAAAAACATATATCCACTTGATACCTGGAAATAGAAATAAAAGCTCCAAACTTTTTGAGGTTTGCATCTCTCTAGTATAGCTCGGTGGCAGGAAATGTGGTTATAGAGCATCAGACTTAGAAGTAGCTGGAGTTTGCCACTGGCAGAACCACCTTTCATGGCTATGTGACTTGTGCTGCCACCTAAGGCCCTTCGCTCAAAAGGGCCCTGTGCTTGGTTTGATGCTCGCCCGTGACTGTCTTGAAATTCTTAATAACTTTTGAACAAAAGGCCTCACATTTTTATTTTGCTCTGAGCCCCATAAATTATGTAGTCATTCTTGTTGCATTTTTACTAAGGGAAAGTATCTAACTGACAATATCTATGCAAAAAATAACAGATAAGTCTTTTTTACAGAATGAAATGTAAAGTGGATCAAACATTGTATGATAACTAAAATCTTTAGATAATAAAAAGCACTTTTCTGTTTTTCTTGAATATTTAAATCATGATTTTCTAAAATTATTAACAGGATTTTCTAAATTCATGTCAATTTGAGAAAAGATGATTGATATAAGTAGTGTTCTTTTTCTTTCTTCTTCTTTTTTTTTTAAATACTGAATATATTTCAACACATCTGGTCCTGTGGTTCCAACTGGAATTCAGAAATCCAGTAGCACACATAAAAGAAAGAAGACAGAAAGAACTGAACGTGCTTGTGTTCTTTTGGATGAAGGATCTCAGAAACTGTTAGCGTGGCTGGAGAAATGCAGTGAGGATGTGGTGCTACTACAAAAACAAAGATAACAAGCAATCCGTTTCTAACTGTGAGAGACAGAGGGAAAAAGAGAGAAATGAATCAGAAGGGTGAGACTATTTTTTCCATAAGCTTTTTAAGAAAAAAAAAGCATTGATTTATGGCTACTCTGGAAAAGGAATCCTTTACTCATTTTCATTTTGAAGTAGTAATGTAAGACAGAACATGTACTGAAATATTATCGCCTGAACAAAATAGTTGTCTAAACCATTTAAGAAATCTAAAGTTAGAGTTGCCAATTTAAATTTATGGCTTCGTGAATTCAGCTTATTTCATGGACATCTAATTAAACATGTCGTTTATTAGTGGCTGACTTTTTGGATGTAAAATAAGTAAAGAGCATGCAAACACCCCAAGCACACCATCAATCAAGGGAGAACGCAAATAATGTCCAGCCTCCTGTTTACCCCATCAGCACCTTCCTAGATGCCAGGGCGTGAGTCAGCATGGCCCTAGGAAGTCCCATGGTGGTCTCTAGTGAGGCTTGTTTGCCCAAGAACTTAATGGCAATTGGAAGGAAGGAAGGAAGGAAAGAAGGAAGGAGGGAAGAAAAGAAAGAAGGAAGGAGCGAAGGAGGAAAGGAAGGATGGAAGGGACAGAAGGAAGAAAGGAAGGAAGAAAGGAGGGAAGCAGGGAGGGAAGGAAGGAGGGAAAGAAGGAAGTAAGGAGGGGAGGAAGGAAGGAAGGAAGTAGGGAAGAAAGGAGGGAAGGAAGGAAGTAAGGAGGGGAGGAAGGAAGGAATGAACGAAGGAAGGAAGGGATAGAAGGACTAGAGAAAGGAGGGAGAGAGGGAAGGAAGGAAGGAAGGAATGGTAAAAGGACATTTCTATGTATAAGTAAGTGGTGGAATTAGTAGGAGTAAGAGAGAATTAGATTTACAGTATTACTGAAGGGGATTTTACATTTTACTCTTAATTTCCAGAGCTGAATATGGTTTCCTCCCAACTTGCAGACCATGTGGTTAACAATGAATATAGAGGGAAGTTCTATGCATAAAAACGTTGCTAAGTAGAGGATGGGGAAATGCGATTCACACTGTCCTCTTCTGGTCTTTACCCAAAGACAACCACAGTCCACTAAGGGTCAGGGACAAGAGCACAATATTCTCATTTTATAATGTTGGGTGTCTTTGGTTCTGTTTTTAAAAGTAAAAATTTTCATTCTGCAAATAAATAAACCCTGAACTTGGACCTAAAAATGAGAAGCAATAATAATGCTTTCTCACATACAGCAGGATCATATATGACTTATTCAATGAAAAAATATTACGTTTCAAGGCTTATAAATGCTGTCAATATATGGGGCAATTATCAAATATGTAGGTTGTAAAGAAAATGCTAAAGGGAGAAAATAGTATTTTGTGCTAAAAAATCAAGAAGATATTTTCCTGGTTGGATAGAGGTAAGAGAGTGGTATGAGTCTCTGTCACTGGCAGTGTAGGAATAACTCAGTAACTCAAGGAGTTAAACAAAAGTCATCTAAACAAACAAGTTATAATTCTATTCCATGATTACATTTTTAGGAATAGTCAACTTTTTCCCCAAGCTGATAGAATATCAAACGATTCCTAGACATTGAACTAAACTGCATATTCTAGATACATGTGGACAGGAAAGGCCTGGGAGTGTAACTGAGCACATACGCATCGTACATAGTTTCTTTCTGAGCTGTAACTCTGTCTTTTTTCCCCCAGTTGGGAAGATACATCTGTTTCTGCTCCCTCATTTGATATGATTCAGTAAAATCCAAGCTTTGGAGACACTTGCCTGGAACATCAATGATTACTTGATTTCTCAGCACATAAATCTGACTGCAGTCCTTGCTGGGCAGTACTAGCTATGAGCTCACCCGACCTGTGGCATCATGGCTCTGTGCTTCTCTCCGCCAGGAGTCTGAAACCTGCCACTCCCACACTGTCAGGACTGATGTCAACTGCTTTCCCACTTCCACATGGTGGAGAAACAAACATTGTTAAAGAAAAACAGAAATGCCCGTGGAGGCCTGTGGTATTTCTGGATATCAGCATTAGGAACACTCAATTCCTAACTCAAAGTTAAATTACAAATGCCATAAAGGACTCAACCGGAACCAGAGGCTAACTCTGCCAAATTCCTCCATTAATGGTTACACAGACTCCTCTTCACTCCCCTCCCCCACACCCTTACTTCTTTACTTACCTCTGCCTGTCATTTTAAAAAGGTTTCACAGATGAATGACCCTTTCTCTCCAGCAGACTTCTACAGTGCCTTCATAATTATATATGCATAAACATTCTTATTTTAGTTTCAGAACATTCACCAGCCTTGCCAACTGGGTGTGAGCACAAACTATCTGAGGATGACTTTTCCTGTTGTAAAATATTGGTGGTTTGGTTGCAAATAAAATAGGAGTTTGATGGAAGATGCTTTTGTTTGTTTTGCTGAGTTGAGTAGGAAGGACTGAATTAACAGGCTACTTTGATATATGAAAAACTTCCTATGCACTCTTGAGCATATGTATTTAACTGCATTTCACATGTTACATTTTAGGCTTCCTGCAGGGCCAGCTTCTGGGGGGATGATACACACGCGATACCCCAGAACTCTGCATCCAGTGGGGCCTCCCGTTGCCCTGCACCCCACATATTATATAGCTGTATTGACTCCCAGGGATAACGTCTTTCAGATTTGAGGTCTCTGCGTACATTGTTGCTGGTCGGGAGGGCTGGTTTATTGTCCATGAGAACATACTGGGTATCAATAATTTGTTGGTTTAGAAAGAGCCCTGATTTTGAAAGAGAGTGCAACTATTCATATCAGATGATTGGAAAAGGTTGTTTATTAAGAATAACCATATATATTTTTTCCATTGACATTCATCGTAAACACACAGGTGTGTTCTTGTGGTCTATTTTGTCAGTGGCCAGAGTTGGTATTCTTTGGTGACAAGAGTTTCAATTAAGGAGCTTGCCTCAGTCTTCACGAATGCTGTAGGCAAGGCAGAAACAATCGCTGGGGAAAGAACAAAGGGTCCAGTTAAAATGGGGCTGTAACCCCAGCGAGAGTGTCTCAGTGGCAGGAAGTTGCTAATATAGAGAATATGAAAAAGTCAAACTTGCCGGGTGCTGTAAGTCGTTGCTGATGATTGTAAAGCTTTCCCAGAAGCCCCTTGAGCAGGTGGGAGAGCTGGGTGAGCATGAGCTGGAGTCTCCCAGTTTTATCATGCACTTGGTATGAACTAGCCATTTGCTCTTTGATAACATGCAGTATTTTTTTTTCAAAAGATAGTAGGTTGCTCAAGGAAGTAAGTGAATGTGTTTATGTAATTATAATGATGACTTCCTCCTTCTGTTTGGAAAAGTTATAATAATTGGCTAGTCTGTGATCTTGATCTAAAATGCTTCAACATACAGCTTCTAGACTCCTACAATTAACTGTTTGTGATTTCTTCCAAATTATTGGGTGCTTTTATGGCCTGTGGTCCTGTGAGTGAGGGTTAGAGATTCCTTTAGAACAGCAGAGATCATGTTGAAACCTTGGCCACGGACACAGTGATGGGTTTAATCTCTGGCTACAATGAAACCAGGCATTTTGACATTTCATTGTGGTAGCAAGAGTGTTTGGCTTTGTTTTCTGTAGGTTGGCATTGTGCCATTACTTTATGTCCTCCTGAAATAGCACTTCTTATACCTGTGCCTCCTCCCAGTCCTCTTGCACTAGTCCAGGGCTGAGAAGCAGTGGCCCAGTGCCAGCTCTAATTAAGCAATAAGACACTCCAGGCAGTACATTTCTGGGGATTACTGCCGTAAGCGTGTTACTGCTCAAGGGCAATCATCCTTTAGAAAATGCATTCTCTAAAGTGACTTATCGCCATTTGGAAGAGGAACTTTTATAAACCAGAGAAGCAGGAGAGGAGGAGAAGTATTTCCCATATACTGCGTGGCATTCTCTGTGTGTGGCTTTCTTACTCCTTTGGAAGAGGGAAGAATATTCATCCCAGAGCAGCACACTCAGCATTTCAGACATTCTCTCTAGACCCAGGCTGACCCCAGACACATGCCTGTCCTATTATTTTTTTCACTGCTGATCAGTACACACAATGTATATAATTTTTAATCTGAGGTGTTTTTGCCTTTGGTGTGAGTTTCCTCCCCAGACAAACTTCAAAATATTAATGACGCCAAAACTCTCTTGTTTTAAGTTTAAAAAAGAATTACAAAATGACTTTTGATGAATTCAAGATAGCCGTTCAATTTTAGGTTGTGTATGTGTAAGAGGCATCAAGATTCTTATATATAACCTCTCAAGCCACACTGCTGGGTTTCCATGCCAGCCCTGACACTTTTTAGCTGCGTGACCTTGAGAAGTTTTAATTCTCTATTCCTCATTTTTCTTACCTGTAAAATGCATTCAAAAAGCACACCTACCATATAGGGCTGTTTTATGAATGAAATGTGATGACATATATAAAGTACTTAATAGTGTCTGGTACACAGCAAGGCAAAGATGTATTCCTTGACTTTTTGAGAATTATTATATTGCATGTACATTTAAATTATAAATAATCCTTAAAGGGTGCTTAGCAGGGAATCAGAATGACTCCATTTTCATTTTAACTTTGTAACGTGGGAAACATTGATATCTCTAGATTTCAACTTTTGTGTCTGTGAAATGGTCAATGCTTTAGGCAGCCTCCGATGGCCTCCGAAGTTCCCTGGCTCTTGGCGCTCACGCCCTGTGTGAGCCCCTCCCCTGACTTGCGGGCTAGACTGAGATGTTACTTGTGAGATCAGGTTATCAAAGACAGCGACTTCCATCTGAAAAGCCCTCTCTAGCTTGCTTTCTTTCTCTCTCCGATCAGCAGCTACCAAGTCATAAGGACACTCAGACTGTCATAGAGTGGCCGCGTGGCAACAAACCCAGAGCAGCCAGCAACTACATAAATGAAACTGAGAATAGATTCCTCAGCCCCTAATAAACCTTGAGAGAACTGCAGACCTAGCCAACAGCTTGACAGCAATCTCATGAGAGACGAGGTGAGAGATGGAGACTCAGGAGGACTAGAGAAGCTGCACCCGGATTTGCTGTCACAGAGACTGAGATAGTAGGCACTTGCTGTGTTTAGCCACTCCATTTGGGAGTCACTATACAGCAATAGAAAACTAACACAGTCAATAAGCTAATATAAGTGGAAAATACCAGAAAAGCACAAAACGTTTATCAAATTGAGGCATACATATTGTTAATAACTATCTTAAAGAAACGAATACAGGCAAAAGACGATTAAATTCTAGCATTATTTATTATTGGCTTCCTTTTTATTTGCATCATTCATGTATGTTTTTTAAAAAAACATCTATGGAGCACTTATGTGGCAGGCACCATTAAGGGACTGGTAATTCAGCAGCCGTCCTGAGTGAAGTAGACAAACATTTATCATGTGGGGCATACATGTGGATAAAGGAAATGTATGATATATTAGATATGGGAAAATGCGTATGATAAAAATTAAGTGACAAAAGGATAGAGAGTTTTAAACAGATTTTTAAAGCACTTTTAAAAACGTTGACTAAGAAAAGACCCCATGAGAAGATAGTATTTAGGTCAAGATCTAAAAGGGCAGAGGGAGGGAGCCATGAGGATATTGGGGGAAGAGTGTTCCAAGCACAGGCCGTAAGGGGTGCTGAGGCCCCGAGGCCAAATATTAATGGGATCTAGGGAGCCAATGTCCTATAGGCCATTTAAGAACATAGGCTTTTTTTTCCCTAAACAAAAGTGCAGTTTAGAATGGGTTCCAGCTCTATTCAGGAAAATACAAGAGGTGCTACATCACCATTGTTTTTTATAGCTGAATAGTACTCCATGGTATACATATACCACATTTTATTAATCCACTCATATATTGATGGGCACTTCGGTTGTTTCCACATCTTTGCAATTATGAATTGTGCTGCTATAAACATTTGAGTGCAGATGTCTTTTTCATAAAGTGTCTTTTGTTCTTTTGGGTAGATGCCCAGTAATGGGATTGTTGGATCAAATGGTAGATCTACTTGTATCTCTTTAAGCTATCTCCATAGTGCTTTCCACAGAGGTTGCACTAGTTTGCAGTCCCACCAACAGTGTAGGAGTGTTCCTGTCTCTTTGCATCCATGCCAACATATATTGTTTTGGGACTTTTTGATAAAGGCCATTCACTCTGGAGATAAGTGATATCTCGTTGTGGTTTTCATTTGCATTTCCCTGATGATTAGAGATGTTGAGCATTTTTTCATTTGTTTGTTGGCCATTATTCTGTCTTCTTTTGCAAAGTTTCTGTTCATGTCCTTTGCCCACTTTTGGATGGGGTTCAATTTTTTCTTGCTGATTTTCATGAGTTCTAAATAGATTCTAGTTAACAGCCCTTTATCGGATGTGTAGCTTGAGAAAATTTTCTCCCATTCTGTGGGTTGTCTGTTTGCTCTCTTGACAGTTTCTTTGGCTGTGCAGAAGCTTTTAAATTTGATCAGGTCCCATTTATTTATTTTTGTTGTTGCTGTGATTGCCTTTGGGGCCTACTAAGTGAAATATCCCAAGAATGGAAAAATAAGCACCACATGTACTCACCAGCAAATTGGTATTAACTGATCAACACCTAAGTGGACCTATAGGAACAATATTTATCAGGCATCGGGCAGATGGGAGGGGGGAGGAGGGGATGAGTATATACATACATAATGAGTACAATGTGCATCATCTGGGGGATGGACATGCTTGAACCTCTGACTCCGGGGTTGGGGGGGAAGGGGGAAAGGCAACACACGTAACCTAAACATTTGCACTCCCATGATATGCTGAAATAATAATAAAAAAAAAAACCAGAAAAAAAGTGCAGTTTATTATATTTCTAACAGGAAGCAGTACAACTGATCAAAGTGTGCACCTAAACTATAGACACAGTTTTGCCATCTTAATGGTAGCTTGTTTATGCCGGCAGCACAGAAGCCTGCAGAGCCAGTGGCCATGAGACATGAGTGAGCTGGGAGACCATGGTGCACCCCGTGGGGAATGTGGCAGGATCTGACTCCGGTTGTACACGACTTCTGGCTAATCTTGCAAGCGGAGAGTAGACAGGCTTGAGCGTGGGAGTGGGAAGGCAAGACGGCAGTCAGGAGGGCAATTATTGACATTAATTGAAGTAAAATAATAAAATGGGACTTAACTGTGTAACCGAGAAAAAGACAATATTGCCTTTAATTCATAAATATTATATTGCATTAAATTTGTTAAATTTTCATGAGAAAGGCAATGTAAGTATTAAAATAGAAGTAAAAAAATGCCAGGTCGATTGATTCGGGACCTAAATTACACCTGCAGTATCTAGATTAGAGTTTGATCGAGTAATTGGGAGAAGATGCGTGTATACCAGGACTCAGGATCATGAGGGAGGGTTTTTCTTGAAATCTTGCCTACCAAAGAGCTTAATTCTAAAACTTAATTCTTGAGTATGAACCATGTTAACTTTCTGTAAACTCTCTTTTAATACATTTATGAATATGGCTCATAAATCAATAGCTGTGCCTTTGCAACCTCATTTCATGATTTTGAGTCAGCTGTGAAATGTCACTTTTTTTTTTCCTGAGGGGAAAATAATTTGCTTTAGGGCATCTTCCAAGCTACAAGTACATATATGATTGACATTCCCATTTAGAGGGGAAAAATTGAAGTCAAATTCTGTCAAAACTCAGGTTCTCCACTTATCAGATATTTTTCGATGTCATATTCATTTAGATGCCAGATCAAGTTGGAGATGTTGGATGGAACAGCAATGAACCAGTGACACTTCTGATGAGAGGGGTACTATGGAGGGGTGATATGGATAAGGTATAAAAAAGTAGCAGCATGATAGAAAGCTTTGCTCAATTTCCTGATGCTACTGCTGACTTTATGTTAAGAAGTTATAGAAGATAATTTTGCATTACATTCATAATAACTATACTGAAGGTTTGTTCCCTCCATTTATGTCTTGCTGCCATTGTCCTCATGATTGGATTACTACCATAGCTTCCCTCCTTCTCCCACTCCAGGATTTCCTCCTTTTTCATTCTGCCTGCACATGGCTGCTCAGTTAATCTTCCTAAGATGTAGCTGTCATCCCATCCATCCCTTAATATGGCAGGTGGAACGGAGCAGAGGGAGACAAAGTGGCCTGGACAAAGATGACTTTGGATGTGTCCTTCTCCAAGTCTTCCTTTCCTTCTAAGAAAAATTAATCTAGTGGAGTCCTAAGCCCCCCTCCAACTCTAAAAGCCCACATACCTGTGATCAAAAATCTACAACTGCATGGAAGATATTATTCCAAATCTGAGCTGTATATCCCGGCATCTCAGTTGTACGTCTGCCATCTCAGATTACTCACCTGAGTAACCCGCACATTCTCTGTCCTCCCTCCTTAAAACTTTTGGGTAGTGAGAAGTTAGTTCTCTTCCTAAATATTACTGACACCTGCCCAGTTGGATCCAGGGCAAACTCCCTTAAGACAATTTAAGGGTCTATGTAATGTGATTCAATTTTGGGGGTAAAATTTAATTTTCCATAGTTTGGCACCATCTGATGCTTTAGTGCAACAGATTTTTCTATCTTTATCAACATTTCCCCACAACTCACATTGTGCTCATATCTGCCTCTCTTGGTGTCTTCCTACCTCCCCCCCCTTGCCTTCTGCTGTCTACCTTGGAAAACATTCCTTTCTTTCCCTATCCTCACTCAACCCATCCTTCAAATTCCACCTGTGGCTGATCTTTGTGAAGCTTTCTTGGGTGTCTTCGGTTTGTATACTACAGTTCATACAGTTGCAACTCCTGCCTTTTTCTCACAACTTAGCTCTTTTGTATGGCATAATGAAGACAGTAATATTAGCTAAAAATTTTTAAGCACTCATCAAGTATCAAGGTACTTCACTGAATGCTTTTGCTTTCCTCATCTCATTTATTCTTACAAAAAGCTACAATCATGATTCCTACCTTACAGATAAGGAAACGGAGGCATAGAGAGAGTAAGCCATTTCCCAAAGGCCCCCTCCTGGTGGGTGGTGGAGTCCCAGTTCCTAATGGGGTCTGCACGCTCCTGAGGCCATGTTCTTAACCACCAGACCACACCACTGATGATGATGCCATTGTAGTTTCTGTTTTGTTTATCTTTTTTCCTCTTGCCAAGTAAAGTATATTGTCAGAAACTCTTTCTCGTACTTCTCCTTCAACATCCCACATAGTTACCAGTTTTTTGTTTGTTTATTTTTGTGGGGAGAGCAGCTAAAACCTACTTATTTCATGAATCTCATGTGCAGTATAAGTTTTTTCGTTTCATTCGACATATTTTTGTAGTATCCTTCCCTAAAATTTTTGTTTTTATTTTATGTTTATCCTGTTCTTGGCTGATTTTTAGAAAATTGAAGTGGGGTTTTCATAATTTTTATTATGAAAACATCTATGATGTAGGCAGTAGAAAAATAAAAAAATTCTTTGGCTTGTTTCTTCAACATAGCTTGTCTCAAATTTATAATAACTATAAGATTGACCTTCAGAATTGTGAACTTTAACTCCAATTCAGTCAACCATCTTCTTCTTAGAAGTATCTGATACTGAGATCATTGTTTATGTATTTTTTACATGAAGGATTTGATTTTAACCTACTAGTTAATTCAAAAGGCTGGTCATATGAAAATATTTCTGGATACTTACCTATCATTTTTCACTAACAATGCCAGAAACCACTATTTAAAGATGAGAGCTAAAATTTTGAGCTGCAATAATCTCAAACATTGTCTGTGAAATCTGTGTAATTGGCATGACCCTTGCAGAATGTCACTGGATACTGATGAAACAGGGCACGAACTCTGTCTCGACACTTAGCAGGGCTTGCAAAACTACCCAGAATGATGCCTGGGAATTTTAAACTACCAGAGTGTTCTTATCTAAGAAACTCAGGGAGAAAGGTGATTGTCCACTCTAATGACTCTGTTAGCAGATTTATGCCACTTGGATCAATATATTTCTACCTTCTCACCTCCTCAACTCTAGTTTTAGGTTAAAAAGGGATAGGGGAAAAAAAGACACCTTATTCTAATTTTCAAACTGAATAAAACTAATGATAACTTTCTAGAAGAAGGCCATTCTAGTTTATATACCTTGTTATAATATTTTTAAACATGCTTTATATACCTTGTTATAATATTTTTAAACATGCTTAGAGATACAAAGAAGTAAATACATTAAAACTATTGACTTTCTTTATAGGACTAATTATACATTTTAAGAAAACCCGTAGAATTAAATTGAAATAAGAGACCGAAGTATGAGATACTTTATTAAAAACATTTCAATCTGAAGTCATTTCTTCATAAACAGCTTTTCTAAATGGTCCTTGTTTCAGTAATAATAGGACCATTATTATCCTTTTTCTAACATCAGTCTTGACTAAAGATCAATGAAAAGAATAAACGTCTCTTTTAAAAAGATAAATACTGTTGGAGAAAGGATGATTTTTACAAGGCATGCTATAGTTCTAGAAGGAGTGAAAAATCATCTATTATAACCAAGGGTTTGCTCTTTGATTAAAAGTATTTCTAAAACAAATAACCTGCATGTGTATATGTGTGTGTAACTAATACAATTAATCTTCATGCTAGATTAACTTGATAAAATATTGACCTAATTTGGGATTAAAAGATTACGAGTAACATTTTGTGCTGAAGGCTGCAACATGCCTCATGTCAACGCAGTAATGACAGAATTAACCTCCCAAGCCCTCTTCAATTGGGGCATCTCTGAACTGCTCCTCGAGCAGTGTTTAGATGACCTACAATGACTATTGTACAAAAGGCCCAGTGATGCCGTTTTTCTCAGCCAGCCGAGCTGCTTCTGTGGTTTAGGATCATACGAAAAGAAAACATATTCAAAAGGCATTCTAGAAATGTCCGGCTTCTGCTTGTAAAATAAATGTTTTAATTTACTAGTAACACAAGTTCTCTGGAAGTGCTTAAACCACTTTTATTACAAGTACAAAAATGTCATTTATAGACACTGTAAAATTGCTTGCAAGTGTCGGACATTTTGGTGTTAAATGATAAAACCTTGAAGCTTGAAAAAATTTACCCTGGTGTTTAATTCTCATTATGTGACTTTAGTTATAGTTTTCTGACAATAAGACTTTCTTACTGACTGGTTCATGTGGGTAGACATAATGGTGTCTGACTCCTTTTTCTCACTGGGCTAACTGCATAAGACATAAAATTCTCATCTGCACTTAATTCCCCATTACTCTTTGGAATTGGTATGAGGTTGCATAAAAAATGAAATACATAGACGATGAAAAAGCATTTAAAAATACAAAAAAAAAAGCAGCCTTGGCATAACTTTTAATTATTGACCAGAATAGAATAAAAACTGTTCAGTGAGCCTTGCATTCTTGAATTGAACATATCTTCCTTTCATAGAGTTTCATAATTATTTAGATCCTGATTTTCCTTATTTGTATAAGTACTCCGAATATTTACATGGAAGGGGGTTAGAAAAAGCCTCATTCTATTACTATCAACTTATAAATTAGTAAAAAATTATGTATATATTTAAATATGTGACAGAAAACTATCTCTGACTGGGCCAACCTTGCAGAGGGACATAGTAAAGATGTTCATTGTGGACTTTGAAGGATTATTGGTCAAGGCGTCATGATATCAAATGTTAACCTATCCCTAATCTTTCTTCCATTAAAGCATCCTTCTTTTGGGGTGTTGAAGGCTTTGGAAAGTCAAGAGTTAACTTTTAGAAAGTGAATATATTTGACTTTGGTAATATGTGCCACCATGTTTGTTTTACTCTATAACTACACGTATAGTATTTATTATAGTTTGGGAGCTGACAATTAGCTGGATCATTATAAAGGTGTATTAAATCAAAAGATATCTCTATCATCTCTATCTCTATCTATCTGTGGACTATGAGTGTCCATCTTCACTTGAGAAATATTGATTGAGCTCAAAGGAAGCTGCACCCTATGCTGTGTGTTCGGCTATAGGAAAAAAAGGACATTTTTTGGCATGATATTTTCTAGCAAAAATATGCTCTTTACCAAAAAGAATATTAACAATTATTAGATAATTTTAAAGACATATATTAGAGAATTTTAAAAATTAATTCACAAAAATTGAAAAATAATTAAAAGGAAAATAATTATGTCATCATGTGATTCAAGAGTACTATATTTTTTTACTGCAGCAGTTTGTTTTTGACCTGCTGAAAAGCAAGAGTAACTGATTCTTTCACTGTACAAAAACATCTGAATGTAAACTGTCAAATATGTCGTATTCAATGGATTGGGTGAATGGGCTCTCTAACAAAATAATATGTCTTTCATTACTTTTTCTATTCATTCACCTAAAATCCTCCTAAAAGTTCTGAGGAACCAAGAAATTACATTCCAGCACATCTAAAATTTTTAGCACATAAAATATTCAGTAGTGTTTCTTAGTAGATTCAGGCGTCATAGTTTTTCTATAATCTGTTATTTTCTTCATGTTCTCTTTTTACTTATTTTTCCTGATAGTTCTCATTTTATTTGATTGGAGTTTCAGCATAAGGCAGTGGAAGACATAAGATCTTTTGAATCAAGAGAAACAATATAATAAGCTCTATAAAACAATGGGCTATATAGATACAGAACAGCTACAATGAACAAACTGATTGATTTCTAATTGCATTTCTCTTACAACTATTAGTTCAGATTAGCTAAAGTCCTTGCCATTCATTAGAAGTGATGTTCTTTATTAAATAACAATGTTCAATTTCTATAATTATATGTTTTGAAGGGAGTGCAAATTTCAGTGTTTTTACACAGAAACAGTTGTTAAAAACATCACATCTGAAATTAAAGCCAAAAATGATTACCTTCTTCAATACACAGTTATAATGCTTTTTGTTTTTTATGATTTATTTTTGCTTTTTATTTTTCCTTACGACAATCATTTTCTTAAACATACATTTTGAATTGTGCTACTTTAAGTTTAATTATCTTTAATTTAAAATGTTATCATGGCAGATTAGAAAGAACACACACTTTGGGGCTACAAGCACTGTGATTGTGCCAGTGTTCTCACGTCTGGGATAGAATGCTGAAGAAGGAAGAACGAGTCCCTGCTATTAAATGTCTTACTAAATTGTGTGATCCTAGGAAATATACTGCCCTTCATATTGAGTTCCTCATCTGCAAAATAAACATAATGATAAGCATATGCCAAATTATTCCAAATTTTGATGGTAATATAATTAGGTACCTTTCATAGTGCCTGACATACAGTAAGCACTTAATAAATGGAAATCATTATTGTGCTTAATATGATTTCTATCATTTATACAACTAGAATGTTGGTATCTGAGCTTAGAGCTCATAAATGAATCCGTTAAGGATTTCATCTAAAAAAATTACTTTATCCATTTAAAATTTCTCCCATTTTCCCACCTCCATTTTGGTTATGGACAAGTCAAGGATATCTATTTATTTATTCTTACAAAAATGAATCTGTGGCTGAAAATACAACACACATGTACAAAGTAGTATTTATGACATTTATAATTAAAAATAATGATGGCATTTTTATGTCAACTTTTAATGGCTTACATTGGTAGCTCAATACAGACCCCAAAATACTTTTAAACATTTATTATCAGGGGTTCCGATTCATTATGCATAAAAGGTCACAGAGACTATTCTTCCAGCAATGTTTTGCCTGCTATTCTTTCCGCACCATTACTCATTTCCTCTCCTTGTTCTTTTAGTGTTTTCACTCATAAGTAACTCAAAACCTTTTTGGAGTCTACATCACTCTGCCAGTTTATCTCTGTAAGTCTTTAATACTTTGTGCCAGTCTTCATTGTTTTTCATACTGAGAGACTCAGAATGTAAAGGAAAAATAACAGAAGAAATTGCTATTTTGTCAGATTCCATTAGTCCAATGTATTTTACATGGCATATGTGACACCTTATACTTCAGATGTTTCTGTAGATAAAAAGACTTAGCTACTCTTGCCTTTCAGCAGGTCAAAAACAAATTAATGGGTAAAAGAGATTGTAATCTGTCGATGTGTGCAATTGTTGCCACAAAATGGTTAGTGCTTATACTAAAAAAAAAAAAAAAGAACAGACTAGCACAAAGTTGTAATTTGTACTGGTACAAAGTTCTACTTTTATACAAAGCACAGAATTACTAGTGCATGGCAAAGAAAAGAACAGAAAATTCCTGTTTTTCATGACAGAACTTGTTTCTAGGTACAGTTAATATTATTCAATTTAGTAGAATTTATTGGACAAGTGTTCTATGATATCTGTACTTGTTACATACCATAAAGACCAAGAACTGTGCTCATAGTAACTCTACTTTTTCTGTTCATATCTCCTTGACCTGTTTGTAAATTTATGATTCTAGACATGCCCCTCCTTCTTAAACCTCTTTTCCTTCACCTTCCTGGGAAATTATTGTTCCAATTCTCCTCAAATTGCAGTGATTCTTTTTACTTTCTTTCCTTTCTTAGATCGTCTTCGTTTTATATTTTATAAACTTGTTCTGTTTTAGTTCTGTTTATATCTCTCCATCTGTAAGCGCATCTATAGAATTTAGACCAACAGCATCAATAATTAACCTGTCTTCTCCCCTACACTTCACTTCTGCGTTTTCAACTACTTTTGGCATTTCTGTTGGGCTCAGAAACTGGTTACTAGAGACAGAGATGAGCTCGGGCACAGGGTTCCTCTTCTGTCCCATCTCCCTGCCTCCAGGCAATGTCTACCTATGAGAACACAAGGATTTTTTAGCATTTAAAAAATGTATCTTTAATTATTATGGGTACATAATAGTTGTATATATTTATAGGGTACATGTGATTTTTTGATATAGGCATACAATGTGAATTACTCAAATAAGGATAATTGAGGTATCCATCATCTGTAGCATTTATCATTTCTTTGTGCTAGGAACATTCCATTTCTGATCTTTTAGCTATTTTAAAGTATACCCTAATTTACTGTTGATTCCAGTTGTGCCATCAAATGTTGTTCATTCTAACTATCTAACTATATTTTTGCGCCCATTAACCATCCCCACTTTTTCTCCCCTCGCCCTGCTTCACTTCCTAGCCTCTGGTAGGGACACCCTGGTAGCTAATGGGACTCTTAGATCTCTAGCCCACCAGCCAATCACTATTTTTGTGTTTATCACTATCCTCTGCCAGCAAACAAAGTCAGGATTCGCACCTTTCAGCTAGATATTCCCTGGTGTGGAGGAATTTTTGTTGTCTGTAGGTATGAAGTTAGCCATAAGGAATTCATGGAGTAAAATGACTGTAAACACCTGCAATTGTTTGTTATGAAAATTTAAATTGAGAATGTCTTCAAAATGAAGGTGATTACATGTTAAAATAGTTGATAGAGGGTATGCTAAGGGTAAATAATTAATATGAAATATTAGCAAGTAAATGTTCTGTGCATATAAGTGAAAAGGATAAATAACAGAGACTATGTTTCATTTTATTTTTTATCCAGTGTCCTTAGTACTGCTCCATAGTGGGTGACCAAGAAAGACCTAAAGGTCTGCTTTTAGTTCCTCTACTGGGTATCTACCCAAAGGAAAAGAAGTCATTTTATCAAAAAGACACCTGCACTCGAATGCTTATTGCAGCAAAACCCCCAATTGCAAAGATATGGAATCAGCCCAAATGTCCATCAATATATGAGTGGATTAATAAAATGTGGTATATGTGTACCATGGAGTACTACTCAGCCATGAGGAAGGATGATTTAATGCCTTTTGCAACAATTTGGATGGAACCAGACACCATTATTCTAAGTGAAGTATCTAAAGAATGGACAAACACCACAGGTACTCACTATTAAATTGGAACTAACTGATGTGCACACATATGCACAGAGGGAAGTAAAACTCAGTGGATATCAAGCAAGGGGCAGGGGAGGATGGGATGGGCAACAACCTGCTTAACACGTACAATGAGCACTATCTGGGTGACAAGCACATTTATAATCCTGGCTCAAGCATTATAAAAGTGATCCATGTAACCAAAAATATTTATACCCCTGTAATAGTTTCAGATGAAAAACAAAGACTTTAATGGATTAGATGTGTTGAATTGCAACAGCTTCTGTTTCTGTTCACTTTCTGTTCCTTTCCATATGGAATTCGAGACAGAGGTAGGACTGTCTATAAAGTAGTCCACAATGAATGGACAAATGAAACTTGGTTTTAAATGAAATGATGGAAATCTATTCCATTTTTAGGAAAAAGCAGTAAAGAATGAGTACCTGATTTGGCTTATATATTTTATTGTTTCTCATATTCTAAATAAATTAATGTATTGATTTCCATAGAAGCTCACCAAATGTATTAGGATCCCTATTTCTTTTTAAAATGTACTACTTCTAAGAAATATTGACAATGCTTTTCTTAGCTTGGTCATAATGTAAGTCAAAATTCTCCTTCTCTGGAAGTCACTGCTATAAAAAGAGTGTGCAGAAGAACTTGGCAAAAACTGTAATGCATGTGTGCACATACTTCATTCATATGGAGCACATGGAGATTTTTCACTGTTGAAACTTAGTGGTTATTTCCAAGGAGTGGGATTAAGGAGAGACTTTTTCTAATCTTTCTAATATTTGCACTTTTTGCAGATAGTATTTATTACTTTAAAAATTAAAATTAATGATGACATGTGTATGCCAGCTTGGAACAGCTCACACTGATGGCTCAGGTCTTAGACCTTCTTTTTGCATAACTTGGTAGTTCCATTTCTTCCCCTCTCCCCTTTCCTCCCTCTGAGGCAAAGTGTGGGCTCAAGGTCCCTGCTCACTGCCACCGAGCCAGGACACATTAATTCACCATTACCTTCAATGATCTCGTCACCCTCTACATCATGTCTGCATTTATAGACGCCCTTTGTGCCTCACGGAGTCTCACTTAGGAACATGTTGCTATGTACACTTATAAATTATTTCACCATTATATACAAAAATGTTGTCATTTGATTTGCAAATTCCTTAAAGTCTGAAAACCGTAGTGAGAATAATCATAGTAAAGTATAAACCAGATGATGTCCCTTTGTTCAAACACCTTTAATGTTTTATCATTTTGCTTGAGTAAAAAAGCCAAACATTATTTACAGGTATACAACCTCTAATCTGAAAACTTTGGTAAGAGCTATCTTTGGTATTTAGAATTCAGCAGATTTTAGAGAGTTAATGCAATGCATAGAACATACTTTCTACTACGCACATCCCTACTGGAGTTCTCAGGCAGCATGAGAGATAGTCATACGTCGTAAATGTTCACAGCACATGGAGGAATAATTAAAGACTACAAATAGTCTCACGTCAAATCAGGTCTAGTTTTGCTCTAAAATGGTTTTTTTTTAAAAAAAAACAAGTTAATGGGGGCGGGGGCGGGGGCGGGGGCTTTTGGTTCTCAAAGCTTTTAGAATTTTGTAATTGTGAGCAAAGGTTTTGGACTTTTGTGGGTATTATAGCCTACAGATCGCTGTAACACCAGGCTGCCAGTGCCTGCCTGAGATCACCTGGGACCACCCTCTCCCTTGCTCTCTGGTCTCTCTCGTGTTTTATTTTTCTTCGCAGCACTCATCACCATCAAACAGCTCATAGATAAATATATATGATACAGTTCTTATTTATTTTTTATTCTCTACTTACCTCTACTAAATATGCCTTCCTTGAAGGCAGGAACTGATGCTGCTGCATCCAAAGTGTTCAGAATTGCCAACAAGTATTTGTGCAGTGTTGGACACATTTTAATTATTTTTGTGATCGCTCTGTATTGGGTTATACATATGAAATAGTAAGGACTGGTTCGACACATAGCAATGGTTAATATGTAATATTTTAACAGATTTGTTACACAGAAGTCCCTTCTTATCCATGGTTCCTGTGGTTTCTGTTACCTGCTGTGCAGCACAGTAAGGTACTTAGAGAAAGTGCCAGAGAGAGAGAGAGAGAGAGAGCAGTAACATAACTTTCAATACAGTATAATGTGATAAGTGTTCTATTTTATTGTTATTTTTGTTAATCTCTTACTGTGCCCAATTTATAAATTAAACTTTTTCAGAGCTATGTTTGGTGAATCTGTGGTTTCAGGCATCCTCTGGGAGTTTTGGAACTTATCCCCAAAGACAAAGGGGGGCTCATAAAAACCAGGATTTTCAAAAATGACATTTCTGAAACCCCTACTGAAATGAAACACTTTCAGGCAGTCATGGCAGATTGACAGCGTTGCCCTATGGTCTAAAACATAACAAAATGACACAAGCAGCCACCTGGCATGTGTCCTCACATGATTGCTCAGGTGACGTGTCCAGGCCTGAATTCTGATTTGCAGTTATTTCCTTCTGCTCTGTCTTCTGGAATTGCAAGTTCTAAAATCTGTTTGTAGGAAAAAATAGGCAGGAACTGAGATGCTGCTATGTGGGATTGGAGGTATGTGTAAAACTAAGGTATGCGTAAAGAAATACAGGGTTGGCAGTGAAGTATCTGCATGTCAAATGTTGATGTGTCCTGTCTCTGCAGCCCTGGGCTGGGTGTCTTCAGTCCTTCAGCCCCCCAACTCGACGTGCCAGTCTCGTCTGGGGTTCTGAAGGTCCAGTGGTTAATGAGACAGGCAAGATCTCTAACCTTACGGATCATTCCAGGTACTCATAAGTGCTAAGAAGAAAAAGAAGGCAGGAGATGGTGATGGAATGTGCATGTATGTGTGTGTGTGCTCCCGCTCACTGTGGCATTGTTTCAGGGATGGTGACATAGAAAGGTAGGTGGAAAAAATAATCACGACTGTGTGCGTAATTTACATCTCAAATACACGTCACTGCTCTACTTCGCCCAGCTAGGACTGCGTTACTAAGGGGAATCACACACACACACATACTCACACACACTTCTTCTTTTTAGTCGGGTCTTTGGAAACATGGCCTATTGATAATGAGCCTTTGAAAGTTGTAAAACTCACACTTCAATTCATGTATAATCCTGGCATCTATTTCCAAGTCCTACAAGTCTTACTGGTTTGCTCTCCCAAGTGTCTTTTAAGAATCCTGGCAAGAGGGAAAATATTATTTCCTCACAGTGTGTCTGTGTGTTACTCTGAGTAGATCCTCTTCTTTTAGGATTTACTCTGAAACATTATTTCTTTATTTTTTTTTAACTCTGTATACGTCTCAGAACTTTCTTCTGTGTCTAAAACACAGTATTTTCTCAGTAAACATTTCTTCAATGGAACAGAATTCATGTTTTGAAGGTTGAGTTTTGCATGCCAGGGGTCACTGAGATTTCCTGTTGTGTTTTTATAAAGCTATCTTAATAATATTTTGCTTCCTTTGAAAATATTACAATTGCACAAAGTAGCACTTCTAGAGTGTGCCAGCCTTCAGAGGTTTAGAAGCTAAAAGAAATGCCCTGTGGGAAGCCTGACTTCTTGCTCATTTACTTCTGTTGACTGATACCCCTGACCCCCACATTTGGGAATGGCCAGGGTGCCCGCCCACACTGTCTGGAGTTTGGCAATCATCTTATTCTGCTTTGGTGGAATCATGACCATGTTCAAAGATGGGTGCAGCAGGGGTGAATCTGGGGGCTCATTATATTTTGAGAGAAGTTCACATAGAAGTGCTGCAAACGCTTTGCTCAGAGAATCAATCCCTTTACCTTAAGCATAGATCCTGACGGTGACTTCTTCATGTATTTATGAAATAAACATTAAAGTTACTTGAAAGTTTATTCAGGGACTGAATAGTTTTATTCATAAAATTAGGAAATTATCAGATTCCTTTATAAAACTCTTTCAAATTCTCTATGGCAAAAAATTTGGAAGGGGGTCTCTGGTTATGTGCATCAGACTTTACACTTTATTTCAAAGATTAAAAATTTTTTGAATACCAACCAATTGGAACAAAAAACATGCCTGCTTATTCCTGGAATGATGGAGTCCCCTTGTATTTTGTCCTTAGCCTTCCTACCCCATGGGCCGTGTCATATGCTATCTAAATTTAAATCCTACTATTTATGCTAATGGTGCCCATTTTCTGGATCCATGTGGCTTCTGCCAGCGCTTGGGTCCCTCCTCCTCTCTCTTTCTTTCCATCCAGGCTAGACCCACGGATTGGCTACCTGAATTACTCTCTCACAAACATCTTTGATTCTCATATATGTCTATGCATCAAGTACCTGCAAAGTCCTAATCCTGGATTGTGCCACAATCCACTGTCTCCAATCCCACATCCGGGCAGCTGCCCCTACTGCGGAGCGATCACGTGAACTTAGAGATACCAACTGTGACAAAAGTGTGGGCCCCAATTTGACTAGTCATTGAAACATCCCCCCTTCCCAATCTTTTCAATGAATTATTTCAATGTGCCACCTTTCTTATATACCCTGCTCAGTTTTCTTCTTCTATCACTAACGACCTCTTGATTTATTGAGAAAATTGTGCCCACCACAACTTTGTTATAAACTCTAAGTGTAACTTGCCTCTTTACCTATAAACTACCTCTATGCAGACCAATCTTAACGTCTTACCCCTGGAATCAGAGGATGTACCTATCCACCCTCTCCAATGCTTCCTAAATCTCCTCATTGCCCCACCTCCACCTCCAAACTCACCTTCTCTAATGTTCCTTCTCAAGGACCTGTGATGATGCTCAAGGCTCTCTCATTTTATAGTGTCTGTTGACTGTGGGGTCCTGTTATTTATTCTCTATTTTTTCTGATCCAAACTTTACTTTACTTTCTTACTCTAAGTTTTAGTTCTCTGAAATCTGCTCTCTTCCCTCACCACCATGTTGAAAACTTCCTTTATTAACGCAACACTTACATATGTTTTAATTTTCCAAACCCAATCATCATTTGTCATCATCATGTTACTAGGTTGGATATTAGAAATAAAAATGCATGCATTATATGATTCTTGCATGGCTTTGACTTTTAATGAGGGTTTATTTTATATTAGAAGATTCACAACAATTTAAATATCTCTATAATTTGATGTTTTTATTTAGGTTTGCAAAGATGCAAAACAACAAAGTATGCATGACACAAAATGGTAAGGTTGAATACAACAAAAACTACAAATCTAACCAGTCCAGGAATACCTTAACATGGACTCTACAGAATTTTCGGAGAGGCTGCTATCATTTTTGAAAAGAAGAATAATATGTAATAAAATGGCTTTGCACTATTGAGAGTGGTCTTGTTTCAGGAATCCAGAGACTCTAAATGTGTCATAGTTTTGATTTTCCTCCTACCCCTTCACCTTTCTTCCTTAAGTGCTTGTAATTTATCCAAGTCCATATCATACTGGTTATCATAGTTACAGAAAAGACAATTTTTTGGCCTAAAATATTTGGTGGTTCTCTTATCTTTGAGCAAATGGAAAAGGCTACAGTTCGGAGTAAAATTCTGCAGTCTAGGTGGTTTCATTCAGTAATTGTCACCCATATAATATCTGTAAAACCTCTCTTTCCGTTGCCAATCTTTCAACATATTTGAAATTGTAAATATTTGGAGTTTTTATATAACTCCAAGCCATAACCCATTTATTTGTTTTTACACTGACTCTTCTTATGTACATAACATGAATGGCAGTCAAATAAAGTTCTCTTATTCTACAAACATCCTCTGAAGGTGGTGTTTTCCATAAGCTTCATTTTTATTTTAAAATGTTTTCTAAGTAGTTAAATTATTCATGAAGTTATTTTTATTGCTATCTCACTACTTAAAAATGAAGATATTTTCACTACTTAAAATGAAAATATTTTAACTTCCATAATTACTTATGGCTTATATTTCTTCACAAAGAGAAACTGAAGTCTTTCTACTTTCAAAACTGAATTCATGATAGGCTTATCTTGAGATTTGAAAAAAAAAAGGGAGCCAGTAAGTTTGAAATATCTATCCAGGGTGCCTTGGCACCGTGGCGTGTTGTCTCAGGGCTTAAAAGTATATAGAAAAACTGGTGTATTTAGCCTAAGGAAAGTAGGTTGGGCTGCCAGCCAAGGACAGTTTTCTCTGTTGCATCAGTGCCCAAAGAAATGTTACCATTTCCTTTCTGTACTATAACATGAAGACAATCAGAAAGGACCACTTTACAGTAAAGCAGAGATAATCTTTAGGACTGTTATTGAGAAAAATAAAATCTTGATATTCTTTCTTACATTCCTACGGAAATAATAAAATACAAATTCTTTTTTATTAGACACTAAGAAATCAAAATTGTTTTTAATGGCTATTAACTG
This sequence comes from Mirza zaza, assembly GCA_008750895.1. Taxonomy (NCBI): domain Eukaryota; kingdom Metazoa; phylum Chordata; class Mammalia; order Primates; family Cheirogaleidae; genus Mirza; species Mirza zaza. The sequence goes on from VSMD01110922.1 coordinate 34,369, forward strand.
GTAAGAAAAGGCTGTATATCTATGTGTATAAGCAGTTTGATGTTCAATATAATTAATCTCACTTTTAGCAATAATTATATTGATTGTTTTCTTTGAATAATACATTGCATAATGATGGTCTATTGTTTAGCCAGCTTATAAGTAAACACAGATTTGAAAGTGTGTTCATACACACACACTGGCTTAATTAAATCTAGTAAAAAAAAATCACATAGATTTAGGCCAAATTACTTTTTTACTTATGATAATGTCAAACAGGTCGAGTCTACGCTTTGTAGTTATTATTACATTTTTGTGTTTCAAGTATTAACATTGTCCAACAGAGCAATCTTGTGCAAAATAAAATTTCTAAATAGGCCTTTTTATTCTTATGGATCAAAGTGTATTCAATGCTTATTGCAACAAACACGTTTTATTGATTTATTTATGTATTTATTAAATATTTACTGAGTGCCTCCGCTGGGCCTGATGCAGTGAGATGGCAGAGCAATGGAAAGCCAAGACAGGCTTCTCCCCCAGCTCCAAATGTACGCTGTGGAGTTCTTTTTGTAATTATATATTCTAAGGTACCTGGCCTAAAGAATTAGAACTTACGCTGTTTCCTGTAGAGAAGGAAACAAATTCATTTACTGAGAAACAGAGAGAATTTGTTACTGATTCATTGAGCAGAGTATTAATCAGACTCCTGCTATATTAGTGTTAGAGCCTATGAATGTTAGCATTTTTAGTCCACAAAACACCATTTTGGAAACTATTATAAAGTAACAATAATTCAGCTGAAAGCCAAAATATCCGAAAATTCTCATTTTTTATATTTTAGAAATATTTAAAAAATATTTCGTAGTTTCACCTTAGTCCAAGTAGAGGGCTTTTATCTGATGATAGGTCATTTTTACTGTAAGAAATAGTAAAGTAGCTTATGAGACTTGTAACAAAAAAAACCCTGAATTATTTTAGAATGTTAGATTTGTTAGTAAATGGTAATTTGTCACTATTTCACAACCATTCTTTAAGAATTTTAGTAACTCCTATATTGGAAAAATTTAAACTCTTTTTCTGAGATAAAAGTTTGTCCTTATCAAATGTACCTGAGTATTCATACCTATTAATTATCTCAGTTCATAGAACTGATGCTCCAGTTACTTTCCTAAAAAAAAAAAATTACACACCTCGTTTTATCATCATAATAAATGTATTAATATTATCATTGCTATTTACTTCTTTTTGGCTTTAAATTTCATTAAGTAATACCATGGTATTAAAAATCGATTACAGAGGGAAGAAAGCAAACACATGTGGTTTGGCTAATTCACCAATGTCAAAGTTTCCTTTCGTCCTGGGGGCAGGGTGGGGGAGAGGGTGTAGGGGGGACAGGGTGGTGTTAGGAAAATAAAGTCTCTGTCTTTCTTGGAGATGGGGTATTATTTTATGAATCCAATTTCATATCTGTCTTGCCATCTGTCACTAGACCGAAGAGATATAGGACAGTGGCAAACTCCTGTTGAAAAGGCTGCCTTGGGATAACAAAGAGAAAAGTTAATGGACATGGATTTACAAATTATTAATGATTTTTCTTGTCATTTTTTGAAAAATGAAAGCTATGCACGCTGCCTCTCTCCCCAAACAGATTGCATTTTATTCCTCTGCAGTTTGTCCATCAGCCTTCACTCTGACAACATAATCCGGAACTAATCCAGAGCATTCAGTTTTCCTTGTTGGCTCTCAGGCAGCCTGCTTAGACAAATCCTGCTACCTGTCAGCCCTCCTGTGGGTGCCAAACCGGCTGCCAGGTTAACCTCTGGGGAAGCAGGGAGACCTGCTGATTTAACCCCTGCTTCCCTTCCCCTAATCCACCGTAAATAGGGAGGATGTGAACAGGCTAACTGTTTTAATCAGGCCTGGATCCCTTAAAATCTGTTTCATACACAGCTTTAAGAACTCAGGTTATGAACATCCCTACATAAAATCACACACTAGTTCCTTCAAAATGTGGGCACCTAAAGAAGCGGATGGATCAGATACACTGAAAGGTTTTAATCCTTTAAAGTAGTCTGTGAAAATATATCACCTCTTCCCTAAGCCATATCATGGCTTATAAATACTTCCTAATTGTCAGGATGAGGTCAAAACCAATTTAGGGGCAAAAAAGGAGGAAAAAAAAGTACCGATTTGATTATTAGAAAACTCGTGGTTAATTTCCAATATGACTGTCATCATTTACCTTCTCATCATCCCCTCCTCCCCCAATATGTGTCTATGCACACACGTTAATTCTTATTGCATGACAGTGAATTTGAATATTGTTTACAGATAAGTCTCAAATGACTCCAATAAGAGCAAACAACTAGACAAAGTTTTCAAATGAGTAAACATAAATTAATGTTGCACAGCATTTAAATGATTCCCATTGATCCAGAATAAAAATGGAGCACATGAAGGTAAAAAGCCTCTTAAAAATACTCACTCTTTGTTCAAAAAGAACAACACACTGCTTCCTCCCTGCTGGAATTCAAGGCACTTCGGTCTATCTGCTCCTGCAGCACCAACGCTCCACAGTGGAAAAAAGCTTGCACGAGCACAGCGTTCCAAGGCACACTTAAAAGTTTCCCTAAGTTTAGCTTCCTGAGAAATGTCTCGAAAATTCACTCAGCTCTTTTAACGTTGGGAAGGTAAGGTATCCAGGTTCACAGGGGAGGAGGTTAGCTTGGACTGGTCCCTGGGGGAGGAATCCGAACTCTACCACAAACAAGTGGTGGGACTCACTACGACTTCTAATGAGGCTCTTTAGTTTTCCCCCATTTAATTGCAGGCTTTTCTTTAAGAGTGAGAAGGGCAAGGTTTGCCCCCTCCCTCATGCCCTCCCACAGAGCAGAAGATGAAAAATGAGGAATGTTCCTTATGCAAAACAAATACCCAGATGTGGGTTAATGAAGTGGGTGCACTTGTACCCACATACACTCGAACCCTCTTCACAATCACCAGATGGTTTCTCACCTAACCAATTTTGAGATTAAAAAAGTCATTCTTATTAATTACTGTGGCGATGAATGTATTTCTGTATAAATAATTATATCTTAATTTTATGCAATAGAAATAAAAATAAGAATTTTGTTTCTTGAATACACAATAATCTTATTAATTTTTTCCTACTCCCCGAGTAATAAATGTTTATACTTATTTGAAAATGGAGTTTTAATTCATTTTTTTCAAACTTTTTTTGGTTTGCTTTCACAGTATCCTTCTCACCTTTCTCCTTTTCTCTTTCCATGGTCCACGTTCTTTCTTTTCTTTTATTCCCTTTAGTTCCTGTGTGTTTTATTGGAGGCAAAGCTTACTACGGTGTCAGACAGTAATTCATCATGAAGCAGCTGAACTTCATGGTTAAGGTGAGAACAGAGGTTAATTGTCAAACAATACCATCTAAAGTTTATTTTAAAGCAGACCAATTTGTTTATTTCTGTTTGATAGCTAAGCAGTTCTTAAAGTGAAATTTAGAAGTAAAATTTAAAATTAGAAAGATAAGATGAAATTTACAAATTCAACCCCTGGAATAAAAACTTTTAAAGTCTTCTATAAGGTTATATTGATTGCTATTCAAATAAAGACAATTTTGTTACAGCAGTGACTATAAATTCTGTGATAGGATGTACTGGGGCTATAGTGATATAAGGATGATATCAGAGTCACCCACTAGGAGACAGAGGCCAGCAAATAAGGACTTGGGTAGAGGGAGGTGGGCAGATGGTGTGGGGGTAGTTGATTTGGGATGTAGCTCAAAGGGGGAAAAACTTGCATGCAAGAGAGGATAGAGTGAATTTGGGGGGAGAAAAGCAACTTAAAGAATCTGTGTAAATGAATTTAGAAGAGAAGGGAAATGGAGAATAAAATGAGAAAGAAGAGGAAAAAAAGAAGTCAGTGGCAATAGGTTTATATATGAACACACCACATGTGACTGAAAATAATCACAGAACTTCCAGAAAATAGTGTTACTCAGTAATGCAATCTTTGTGCTACATTTAAAACTTTTAAGAATACGGATCATTAGGAATTTTAAAGACACATACATATAAAATACAAGGAAAATCTCTTAATATTTAGGTCATTTAGTGTGAAATGTCCAATTTCCTTAAGTACTAAGTTAGACAGTTGATATCTCTGACATTTCACTTTACCACTTTTGTTCTATTTTTATTGTGAAGGTACATCTCCATTCTTTCAAATGCATGGTTTGGCTTTTGATTATCATTCACATTTTTTTAAGAGCAATTTTTTGTGAAACCATAGATATTTCTGAATATGAGTTCCATCGTGGACCCAATGCAGTGCAGATAGCTCAAAATGTCAACAATGTGTTTGGGAAAGATGTGGCTAATGAATGCACAATGCGTCCATGGTTTGAGAAGTTCTGTTGTGGTGATTTTCGTCTTGAATATGGGTCACATGGGTGACCTGAGACCAAGGTAGATAATGATGAGCTGAAAGCTATAGTGGAAGCAAATCCCTCTCAACCTACATGTGAATTAATAGCAAGGTTTGACGTTACTATTCCAACAATATCGGACCATTTGAAACAAATGGGCAAGGTAAAGAAGCTAGATAGATGGGTTCCACGTAAATTAAATGGGAGTCAGGAGAGAAATCATCTCGAAACTTGCCTTTCTTTGCTGTCACGACATAAAGGCGAACCATTTCTACACCATATGATGTAGACATTTCCATGTGTGACGAGAAATGGATTCTTTTTGACAATCACAAGCATTCAGCAGAATGGTCGGATAAAGATGAAGTGCCAAAACACAACCCCAAACTGAATATTCATCAAAAAAACTAATGGTGTGTGTTTGGTGGTCTAGTGCTGGTATTATCCTCTACAGCTTTATGAAACCTGGTTAATTGATTACATTGGTGTCTACTGCAAACAATTGGATGAAATGATGAGGATGCTTGTGATTAAACAACTGAGATTCATCAATAGAGACAGGCCACTCCTCTTGCAAGACAATGCTCGACCACATGTCACACAAACAATGCTGCTCAAACGACAGCAGCTGGACTTGGAGACTCTCTGTCATCCACCGTATTCACCAGACCTTGCACCAACTGACTCCCACTTCTTCCAGGCTTTGGACCTCTTCTTGCAAGGAAAAATATTCAATACTCAACAAGCTGTGGAAAACACCTTTCATGATTTCCTCGCCACTCGCTCTCCAGGCTTCTTTGCTGCTGGCATAAACAAGCTACTGTTAAGATGGCAAAGCCGTGTTGATAGTTTAGGTGCATACTTTGATTCATTGTACTGCTTCTTGTTTGAGATATAATAAACTACACTTTTGATTCATATTTAATAATTATATGCAGGCACAGAGGTTAGGAGCACGATCGACAGGAGCTAGGCTGCCTGAGTGTGACCCCAGCTCCACCATTCGCTGGCTGGGTAACACAGGGAGGAATTTACTCTGTTTATGCTTTAGTCTTCTCTCGAAAATGGGGAATGCCTGCTGCATAGTGATGTTGTGCGAATTGCATGGAATAACACACGTGCAGTGCTTAGTGGAGCCTGAGTTCAATGCAGTTTGGCAATTACTCTTGAGTATGAAAGCACTTGAACCTCATTTAAACTTCCAGTGTTAGAACTCTTTTGTAGGAATCATAGCTTGGTATTTTTTAGTGGGTGTATCAAGTCATTTAATGTACATATTAAATAGACTATTTAAAATGTCTATATCAGAATTATTTTCAGTGCTTTAAAGCTTTAAAAAGGAGCTTTGATCCTTTGGAATACTGAAAAATTGATTTTAAAAACAATCATTCACTTCTTTGCCCTGAGATATTTTAGGGCCTAAACTGACCTACTTTTTGCTTGTATGTGACATGTTTATTTAGAGAAAAAACACACTTTTTTTTTCAGCACATTACGGGGGTACAAATGTTTAGGTTACACATATTGCCTTTGCCCCACCTTAGTCAGAGCTTCAAGCATGTCCATCTCCCAGATGATGCTCACTGCACCCATTAGGTGTGAATATACCCATCCCCTCCTCCCTACAACCTGCCCGACACCCAATTAATATTACTACTATATGTGCACATAAGGGTTGGTCAGTTAAGTCGGTTAATACTAATTTGATGGTGAGTACACTATTTTTAGAAAGCTTGTAAGAAAAGTAGCAAGATGAATCATCAAAGCTATGTAGTAAAGAGAAATACAAAAAACCGTATAGCCAGGCTGGGTTGCTATTTGGTAACAATGATATAGGGCAACTTCAGCTCGAGTAATCATGCTGTTTAGAATACATTGACTGTTACACAATTGATCAATATGTTGTAAACACATGCTGAAAATGTTAGGTCATTTTTGATCATCTTTCCTTTCCAAAGCACCAGCTGTAATGTGTTATCTGGTTATCGATCATGTTTCTTATCAGCTTTGCACATTATGGTATGTTTGTAGTTGCTGCATAATCTAAACAGTACTGGTCTAATTCATCGACCTTTGAAATCTGGGTCTAAATGGCAGTAAAACAAGAAGACTGATCACACTTAAAGAAGTCTTTAACTCGGTCTCACTGACCGGTAACATTTGAAATGATCACAGTACAGAAAATAAACTAAATAGTACATTTTACCCAAGGACTAGAGAATGTTCACATCGATGGATGAGAACAGAATTTGAACTTTGAATTTTTAAATCAATAATTTTTTTTTTTTGGAAAAGGAGAAACTGTATCTGTTTGTCAGAATTTTGCCTCTTCTTTCAGCCATGGGATAATGGGATGATTCTAGAATGGTTTGAATATAAATGGAGATGATTTTAATTTGGAATGCAGTATCTTTAAAGAAGTTTTATGGTTTTAACATTTTTTGAACAAAAATTTTTCTAATACTTGGAACACACATTATTCAGTGAACAGATACATACATTGTTTTTACTGAATGAATTATAGGTTCACATTTAAAAATATAAAAGTGACCACAAACTAAAAACAGAAGAGAGAAAAGTCATTTGGCCTGTATTGACCAGACTGGTTGTCTGAGCTCTGTGCTGGGGAAATTTGAGAAGGTAACAAGACTTCTTGGGGCAGCCCAGCTGAGAAGGTGACTTGGGGAAGATAAAAAACAACTAATAAGGGTTTTAAACTACTGTTAAACAGTTTCTGAGTGTCTGTAATATAAAATACCTGTCCTACAGTTATAAAATTCTATATATAAAGATCTGTGTTTCTCACCAATTAGCTTGTCAATGGACTTTTGGGAAATTTTAAAAACTGTGGAGAGGACATTTCCAGTAGGAAGAAGAAAGTAGATAGATTTAAAAACATAGACATGCTATCAGTTGTGTTCAGAATGATTCAGTTTTTTCAGATGTTAAAGACAATGTCCAGTACTTGTAGAAAATAATGTTTGGCATGCATAGTTGAAAGGACCTAACATGTTCCTAAATGTTACATTACTTACCAAATAAATAGGAAAATGCTCCTTGCTAAATTAGCAGATATATCGAAGGTAATTCTCATAAAAACTTGAGGTTTGTTTTAATAAACTAAATAGTTCTAAAATATATGTAGAATAATAGACATATGAATTTATATTCTGAAAAAAACAGTGATAAAACAAAATACAGATGTAATCATTTAAACATTTCAGTGGTAATGTTCAGAATGGGCTGACAAATGTACTGGGAGTTCTTGCAATAGACTTATTGGGTTAAAGGAAACATTAGAGTTGAATTGTTGAGGAAAGGATTATTTGGTAAATAGTATTTGTTGACCATTTTGGAAATCCTAACATTTCACATCTTACATTAAAACAAAAGTCAAATCAAATAGTTTAAAAATATGGAAACACCTAAAAATAAATAGAATGGAATACCTATCAGACTTTTATTTGGGGGAGAAAGAGAAAGCTTATGACTAGTTAATTTTAGAAACAACTGAAGTCATCATAGAGTTGAATGTCTATAGTTGACATAAATGAGATTGATATAAACAAATAGGATGTGAATGAATAGGATATAATTAAATAGACATGTGAAGGATGGGGAGTCCATGTTGTACTGTAGCAGTTGAAGAAAGCGTATCAGGACCAGAATTCACCCTTAAGGAAGGAAAGGACTTGTTCAGAGCAGGGCAAGTGGCCAGGAGGGTGGGTGCAAGATGGCCACGGGGACGACATTCACAGGGCAGAAGGATCTGGGGCCGGCTTTGAGCAGAATGTGCTGTTGGGAAGTGTTCAGAGGTCAGATTAAGAAAGGCCTGGAGAATTAGCCTCAGGAGTGTGCTTAGATGGTATGAAATTTTTAGAAGGTGGTTGTGGGAAATTAGGCATGACATATTTTCAATTATTTCTTTCCATTTGCTTAGCCAGTGTTTTGCCTTTTCAATATAAATCTCTAGAGTAGAAAAGTCAAAACTTTGTTCCATTAAGACCTCGTTGTAACCTCTTGTTCTGAGTGGGAAGGGTGGGATATATTCACAGTCGTTTAGTCAAGTTTAAAGCTAAATGACAGGAGACGAGCAAGCACTTAGCAGAATAGTTGTGTGCCAGTCAGCACCTTCTATTTCTGATTGGATGCATTTTCCACTAATGATTCTAGCATTGCACAAGATTGTCTTCCCACACCTAGTAATTTCTAGACTAGCAAGACACGCTCAAATGTAATGAAATGTGGGATCATACTTCACAGTGTTTGCTGCTTTTGTTGACAACAATGCTCCATCTCTTCTCTTTTGCCCTTTCATTGATGACTCTGGCTTAAGATCTGATCCCTTGACTTGCTCATAACAGCTGCACTGCAACAAAATAGTGAGGAATGGTGAACTTTGGGATCAATTTTTATAGGAGGATTTGCTAAATTCTGGAAGTGGCTGATATGCGTAGCTATGCATGTAAATATTACAGTTAACCAGTAACGTACCCGCATTTTATCATTTAATCTTCAAAACAACCCACTGAAATAAGTACCCATCTAACATATGAGAAAACTGAGGCCTGTAGAGACTGAGCTGGGATTGCAGCACTGGTGAGCGCACAAGCTGGCATTTCAGTCCAGGCAGTGCAGCTCCAAATCCCAGGCTTTTAGCCACTGCATCATACCTCGTCCACCATTTACTATGTGTTGAGTCTTCATTGTTTGTCAAGATTCAGTTAAATCTAACCTGCTCTCTGACGATCTCTCCAATCCCTCACCTGGATTTACTCACCACGTTCTCTGGGCTCTCAGTAAATTTTGCTATAGCATGTGTCATACCACTGTTTAATGTGTCTCACAGTTTTATAACAAGGATTGCAAATTGCAGAGTGAATCGGGCACGGAGTTTAAAAGTATTTTATTCTGAATGCCTCTGTGCGGGGCGTGCACACTACAGTTCTTTCGAGCTCTCACCACACTCTAAAGTCTTACATTGAACTAGTTCCTAAATTTGTGATTCCTGCCGGTTCTCTTAGAAGCTTTTGCTCCTGAGTTCTTCCGTGTTGTGGATTTTTGTTTACCCTCCACGCATTCTCCCCTCCATCCTGCAAACTTCACCACTACATTAAAGCTCTTTGAAGTCAGATCTTATGTTTCATTCATTTTTTACTTCCATCAGCATATGCTGCAGTGCTTGGCATATAGTTAGCACCAAAGAAAAGACGACTTTTTAAATTTTTTGGCCTACTCTTTTTGATGCTTAAGATTACATAAAACTTCTATAAAAATAGAAGTGCTCTAATTAAATATTTCCAAGAAAATTTTGAAAGGACATTGTTATTGACATAAACCATTTTAGAATAGCTTAAATGGTGCTTGTAAATCATTTCCTTACAACTATGTCTATTGTTTTTGTTTAAAAACACATAAACAAACGTTTCCCCTCAAAGAAAAGGTTTAAATTTAATCAAATATTTGATAGTAATCTCACCAAAAAGCTATTTGAGGAGCAGTTTCTTTTTTTCTCCCAGGACACTTTATGGGTCTAGATACTGTCATAATGGTTTCATTATTTCCTGTCTGACAGCATGTTATTTTCCTAATCTATAGTAACGCTCAACTTGGAAAAGAATCTACTCTAATACCACTTTGTTATCTGTAAATTACAAATCAAGTGAAATCTTTTCTTTATTGGAAACAACACCAGCATTTTTACTTTGAACACTGTAAATATCACTCCTATTCTTTTGTTTTTATATAAGGGACAGAAACACAAATAATTATAAGGGTGAACTGTTTATAATCTTTTTTTTGAAGGAAACTCAGTAACTCTAGCATCAGTATTTATAATATTCCTACAATAATTCAGCTATGAAGTAGGTTTCCTAAGTATATCATAGTGGTGATCCAGCTGTACTAGACTATAAAATAACTTCAGTTAAAGTAAATATTTTGAATGTATTACTTTTAATAATTATTATTTCATTCAAATTATTATTCGGTTATTGGGCAAAAAATGAGTTTTTCAAGATATAATGAGAATGATATATTGAAATAAACAAAATAGAAAATGCTAGAAACACTACAGTTGAATATAGGCAGTAGGGATTAATCCAATCTTATTACATACCATATGAACTCAAGAACTTTTTTCTTATGTTTTGCTCCATGACATCCATTTGCAGTATCTGGTACGGCCAGCTTCATTTACTGTAAACATTTCCTAAGCCACTCCTCAAAAGGTGACCTCATTCTTGTAGGGATGTTGTAAAGGTTTTTAGTTCAAAAGGGGCAAAAAATGTAGATTCATAAGGCCTATACCTTAGACATACTTTTAACAGTTTGGGTTTAAATGAGACCTATTTCGCTGCACTTACGGATAAAAATGGAATCATAATTTTCTTTAAGTCTTGGGACAAACCATTTAAAAACACGAAATTAAAGCCTCACAGTGATTGTCATGCATGGCTGGAAGCGGTAACCACTTCAGCCTTAGGAATACACCATGATTGGTGTTCATGTGGATTACATTTTAATATTATCCTGGAAGCTTAATTATAAAGGATTATTAGCAGATCATAAGAGGACTACAATGAAATAGGGTCATGCAGAGTAGAATATTATTAGCTGCCTAATCTTCAAGTCATATCTTCTTGCAGGCTGACATCTTTCTTCAATGTGAACTGTGGACTGTGTTTATAAGGGCTACCGATTTTTACCTCCAACATTTTAAGCAAAAACTCTGTCTCTGCACTGTTGGTTTAAATATTTTGCTGGTTGGGTTGATTTGCACCTAGCAGTGTTGTATGAGTCTTAAAAATCGAGCTTCATATTATGGTCCCTCAAAGGCTGCTTGATTCCATTGGCTGAAGAGTGTCAGTTGATAAAAGATGAGCAGGATAGAAGATAAGGAGATCTTTATGTTATATCTTTGCAAAGGTAAAAAAATGAGACAAATGAACTTATTAGAGCACGTACATGGGCTCCACATTTGAAATCTTACTAATCTCACAGCGAAACTGCAATTAGGCAGAGAATCAGGGCTGCCTGTTAAGCTTTTCAACAGATGATAGGAGTAGCCCGGCATAAGCAACTCTGTCTTTCATAAGGCGGGTGCGGCATTGTCTTAAAATAGCACTGATGTTGACTTTGTCATGTTAACTGTGGGAACTTTGGAGGAAATACATTTAGGCACTTGAGGACTATAAGTTAAAAGATAAAGCCAACCGATACTGCGAACAGCGTGCCTGAGAGGTAAATTGCATGGAGAAACTAAACATGACAGGCTGAGATAAAACACTTATTATGATTAATACCAGAAGTAGTAACAAGCTCATTTCTTTCTGCAACCCCAGGAAACCTCACTTTTACCTGATAATGTTTATGGCTCCAGCTCACTTACCCCAACCCCACACTTTCTTAATGGCAGGCTACTCATCTGTGAAACATCAGGACTTTAGGAATTCTTGCTTCTCTGATTTTCACCTTTCTTTAGAAGATTTACAAATCATTACTGTCCAATTCCCACATCAAGAGCTTAAAGAAGGTAGGCCAGAGACCCAATATTCACAGAAACTAACCAAGACTCAGTACCATTTATTTTTCTAAACACAGTTAGATGTCATCCACTGTTAGTTTTTGGTTCATGCAAGGAAATGTAGCAAAGAGATTTCCCTTGAGTTCTTATTAAGGGGGACCAATGAAGTAGACTAACTAAGCCAATATTTGGGAACTCATTTTGGGCAGATATGAGAAGCAGCAAGAGCTAGAAACTCATAGCACTCTTAACATCCGCAGATGGCAAACTCACTTGCTTTTATTTATGTCATTCATAATGACATCTCCATCTTCTCGGAACTGTGGAATTTGGAAGTTGGAAGAAAATGTAAAGGTCTTACAATCTGACCCGTTACTAATCTATTATATCCCTGACACTTTCACCCATGAGAAGCTCATTATCACTTGAGAAAGCACTTCGATTTTCTAAACAGCTTTCTTCTTATCCAGTTCTAACGAGTATTGATCTGATCTGTCTTTATGTAACTTTTGTTTGCTCATTCTAGTTCGTCACCTTGGCATTGTCCAAAAAAAGTAGAATTCTTCTTCCACAAGGAAATTCTTCAAAATATATCATAATTTCTCCAAGGTATGTGCTCTACTTGCAGAAAATTTCCAGCTCCTTTAATTATTTGTCAAATAAAATTATCTTTAAACAACATTTCTTTAAGAAAATGTACTAGTATTTTAACATACCATTTAAAATGCAGAAGTCAAAGTAATATTTTACTTTGGGTGTTGTGTGACCAGCCCATCATATAGTTTATTAATCTTGCAGTGGAAACTGTACTGTACCTAATGAACTCTAAATTGTACATTACCTTTTTGGGCAGCCATTTCTTGGTGGATTCATATACAATCAAATGAAGAGAAGTCAAATAAGCCTTAAGACCTCCCCCCCCCAAATATGTATTAACATCTACTGTTGTTAAATTAGGTCTCCATTTGCATTGTTGATGCTTTTATAATCTACGTCTAGGGTCTTAAAACTTATATCCTTAGTATGTTCTAATCTATTGGGATCTTATTTAAAGTCTTTCCTGCAAGTTCACATTAATGTATAAATTAACAATCTTTGGCTTTAACTGTGCATCTATGTAATCTAGTGAAGTACCTGTACTACTTGGCACACAGCATTCAGTAAACATTGTATGCAAGCTGCATGACACTAAGGACACCTTATTGGTCTTTTTATAATTACCCCATCTATAGCTTTGAGAAAGTACGGTGCATTGGCACATAGTAAGCACTCAATAAATGCTTGTTGAATAAATAAAGAAACAGATGCATGAAAACTGTAATGTCATTGGTGTCTGAATATGGGAATAGAAACTCATAAGTAGTGCTATAGGTAGAAGGAGCTAAGACTTACAAAGCAACTGTGCCTGTGTGGGTACAATCTTTCTCATTTCCTATGACCTTAAATTCACTTGAGCTGGGTGTGGTGGCAGCTGTAGTCACAGTTACTTTAGAAGCCGAGGCTGGAAGTTCTCTTGAACCCAGGAGTTCCACACTGCAGTGAGCTATAATTGTGCCAGGGGACTCCAGGCAACAGTGCAAGACCCCGTCTCTAAAAAACCACTTATAAGATGGTAGCCCATCTTGTGGTTTACATCGAAAATACAAGGAAGAGTTTATAGGTGTTTTTCCCTATTCATTCAATCATGGAACGGAAGAGGCCAAAAAAATCTTAACCCTCCTTATAATTTGCCGACTCAGGAGTAGTATGAACATCCCTACATGGCCGGCAGGAGCTGGACATTTCAGGAAGAGCTGACCTAAAGGGGCTCTGAAAAACAGATGAGATAATAGAGTTGGTCCAACAAATTTGAATCTATTTCCCAGTACCAGAATAAAGAATGTATCAGTGGATGCCAGCAAGAGTAGATGACGTCTGTCGTACCAATTGCCAAACTTCTCCTCTTTCCAACACTTTAGTGTCGTTTGAGTTCCTGGAACACAGGTGCAACTCACAGGGAAAGGGCCACACATATAAATTCTTTTGAGTTTATAAAAAAGTAAATTTACATGTTTTGTGCACTGAGTTTGTGGATTAAGTTTTATATCCACTAGCAGTGGTCCCCAATCTTTTTTTTTTTTTTTGCACCAGGGACCAGTTTCATGGAAGATAAGTTTTCCACAGGCAGGGGTGGGAGTTGGGGTAGTGGAGCTCAGGGTGATTCGAGAGACACAGCCATGGGGAGCGGCTGTAAATACAGAGGAAGAAGCTTCCCTAGCCTGCCTGTCACCTCCTGCCATGTGTGCGGGGCCCACTTCCTAAGTTTCCTGGAGAGGGAGCACTAAACAATTCAAGGGAGGCGATTCTGAACATGCCAAGACTCTGTGAATATCACAGTCCACCAGCGCTCAGGACTGGATTATAAAATGGGAGAAGCCAGAGTCTTAAAACTAGGGATCGAAATTTACTAAGTGTTAGAGATTATAAACAATACAACTCACTGTATGGTAAACTTATTGTAAAATCACCTGTGTCCCATATGTAGGATTGTTTTATCAAAGGTTCTTGATTTCAAAAGACAGAACATGTTCTGGACAGTTTAAATAGAAAAAGGATATGTTAGAAGGATGGTAGGCATTTCACAGAATTTGGGGAGAGGCTGGTGAAATTTGAGGTTATGCTCAAACTCTGCCACAAACCATGCCCAGAATCCTAGCTGCTTCTACTGAGTCTTCAATGTCAGGAACTCAGCTGTAAGGCAGCGAGCACGCCTGCCGGCACCAACGCCCATTTTTGCTTCAGCAACACACGCACACTACCCTTGCTCCCCTGAGATGCGGAAGCTGTCTGCAACTAGAGTTGAGGTTTCTCCCAGAGCCTCTTTGCTGAAGGCACTTGCTTCTAAATCAGGGTCTCGAGTGTGTGGGCATGATCAGGAGAGGTGAGGTCACGTGTCTGCATCTTAGTCACAGGCATGGCTGACATTTGCATTCTGACTTCTGCATTGTGAAGGATACTCGAAATCTAGAAATTGTCTTTAATGTACAAAAACTATTTCAAATATAATGGACATGAACTCATGCATTCGATGCGTAAGTGACAACCACACACTTAGACAGTGCTTGTTGTTTGAGACGTGGAACTGAACAAAAGGTCAAACATTCTGGCTGTTGCAAAGTGTAGACTCTGGGAGCTATATGAGAGGGCTTGCAGAAAGGAGGAAACAGAACAGGAATAAACAGAACAGAAATAAAGAAGTGGTCATGGGTTGTAGAATAGGAGACAGAGCTAAGAGATTCAAGAGAGGTGGGAAGAGAATTGCCAACAAAGCTTTTATGAAGCAGAGGCACAAGAATTTGGATATACTGTACCGAAATGCTGCTTGATAAATCCCAGAGACACCCAAGTGTCCCCTCAGGTCACTAGTGTTCAGACCTCTCTCCAGGTCTAGTACCTGCGATCCAACAGCTGAAACCCTAACTAGCAGAGAGAGGGCCACTGGGCCCTGTCCTGGTTGCTGCCTGTTCACTGATGCTTATTAAGTAATTTCTATATCACCTGTGACAGGTATGGATTTAGTAAAGTTCAAAATACAATTTCTCTACTCTTTCCTCCTTAGCCTTTAGAAAAATGAAATTATCAGCAAATCAAAACAAGGTAAGGCAAGGCAAGTGTTTGTCAGGCACTGTGCTTCTAGCAGAATGAGACTTCCAGGTGATATCATGAAGGTTGACATTTTTAGTCATGAATGTCATTCTTATGTTTCAGCTTTATCATTTAGATTGGGAAAATATCAATCATATTTTCTGTTCAGTCAACTTTGTTGATAACTATAGCAGTTTAGTCACCATAATATTAAGTAATTTTTTATATTCCCTATGATGTCCTTTTTTCCTGTAATAGAAAATTCTAGAAGAAAATATTATATATTTAAATTATAATAATTACATAGATTAAAACTCAATTAGTTGCTTTATTTGTTGCTAGTTTAGTTATTATTAGAAGGTACACTATTATTAGAAGGTAATTATCAGAAGATACACTAAGCTTGATGGACTAAAAATCAAATTCCAAAACTTTTTTTTCCTGATTTTTGAATCGTCTTGGACATACTTTTTATTCTCTTTGGGTCCCAGTTGTTCCTGTGAAATATGAGTAGTTATTACCTGTTCTACCAAAGCAGAAGGTAGTGCCGAATAGGAAAGACAATTAGGTAGTTGTAATGGTTCAATAGGATCTTGGTGCTACTGTTGCAATTCACTAGTAAGTGTTAGTGTTTGGAAATATTGTGTATTAAATTAAGAAGTTCATGACTGAGTGTGGAATCCCTGATTCTAGTTCACTCTTCCATCGAGCTCGAATGCAACCCATTTGAAAGCAGTATAACCCCAGTTTTTGAAGTGATGAATACAGGAGCAATACATAGTTGTCGAATGCATTTATCATTCATGTTTTATGAAAATTGTATTTAAAAAGCCTTTAATGTGATTTTATTTATTTGCAAGAGGCGAGTGAGATTATCATTGTTCCTCTTAAAGTAATCTAGATGCCGACATATGGTTAGGTGTGCCATGTTTGAGTTTAATTCAATTTACAAATATAAATTAAGTTCTTGCCATGTTCAAGACAGTTCTGGGAACCTCAGAAAAGATTTCCTATTTGGGAGATTTACAGAAAATAAAACACAAATAACTTTGGTGTTAGATGTGAAAATACGTTGAGATACATACACACACATACACACCCAAATATACTGGGGATTTAAGAAGAAAGAATTTCCATGTGCTTGGGAGGATGATACAGATGACATCTAACAAGTTTTGAGCGATCATTATGTACCAGGCATTGTGCTAATCATTTCAAAGAGATTATCTCATTTGCTTTTCATGACATTTTCATGAGATAGGCATAACCGTATTAATATTTCATAAATGAGAAAACTGAATCTTGGTGAAATAAAGTAAGTTTCCTAAGTTCATCTGTGTAATAATCAGATGAATCAAGATTCAAACCCAGATAATATGATTTCAAAGTCTGAGCTGTTTACCAATTTATTCTCTTATTTTGAATCAAGTTTAAGAAAAAGCCAGGGTCCATGACTCTGTATGTTTTAAGGATCTTCAAATACAAAGCAGGGCTGCCACTTACTTAAACCATCTGACTTAAGATGAAGCATATTAGAAAAAATGAAATTTTTATTTTTGTGTGCATATATTAATTTTTGTATCAGAAAATAAGCTTTAAGGATATTGGCAACTGACTAGTAGAGCTAGAATAAAAATCAGCTTTCCTAGCACTTAAATCTGTTATGTTAAATCTTCAGAAATCTGAAAGACAAAATGACTCCAACAATCATTTTCATGGGTTTAGGATGGACAGTAGAGTGGAGTGTTTTATATCTCTCAGTGAAGGTGCTATTGATAAGAGCTATATGTTAAAAGTAGCAGACAGAAAACTCGAGCCAGTTTAAATTTTAATATTCTTTCTAAAAGCATTACATATTATATTGTGTTTAAAAATAATATGGAACCAACTTACTTTGAAGGAATATATACATAGTATTTCATAAAATTTTTTGTATGAGTTGATTTTCAATAAAAAATAAAAGTAATTTAATTAGGAAAATAAATATTGGTGGAGAAATAAGAAAAAATACTCATTAATATCAAAAACTTCTCTAGACTGCATAAGAAAGAAGAAAATAGTTTGATTTCCAGTGTCAAACTTTTAATTAATTCATGTAATGAATATTGGTTGAGTATTGCCAAAGTGCTAGGAACTATTTTAGGTACTGGAAGTAGAATAGCAAATGCAAAGACAAAATACCTACCCTCCTGAAGTTTATGTGAATAAATAAATACGAATGAATACAAATAAATAAACACGAATCATGCCAGATGGTGATAAGTGCGTGGAGAAAATTAAAGCAGGGATGAGGGGAATGAAGAGTGACGGCTTCAACTATACGGCGAGAGGGGAGATCTTGAAACCCATGCCAGGGATCATGCTATTTTTTGCTTCCATGTCTTCACACATTCTGTGATAAGATATGTGACCAAGAAACCATCAGGCTCAGGGGACATAAAGAGCCATTTGCCTTTGGGGCATGGGATTGTGTGACTTCACAGTTATTTTGTCACTAACACTGTCAGATTTGGCTGTGTCTAGATCAACTGGGCTACAGTGCATTAAAACCATCCATTTTTCTTGGAGTAGAGGAATTTATAAATTTATTATCCATTAGTTCTTAGGTGAAGGACTTAAATGTTCTTATGCAGAGGAAGTACTTTATTTTAAATGAGATCGTGAGAGGGTGAGATTAATATGTAGGTCATCAATCAGAAATAAATTTTGGGAAAAAGTAAGCAGAGGCATGGGGCAATTCTTAGTAAAAGGAAGAAGTAATTGAGTTAATGTTTCTATCTACTTAGGACAAAATTTATACTTCCGGTGGCAATAGGTTTCCTGGTACCATTGTCAATTTGAAGAGGCCAATACTTCCCTTTGGAAGGTATTACTGCTGGAATCCTTGAAATCTGTAGAATATGGATATAGCATCATATATGTGCATAGATAGTGTAATACTTTATTTAATGGAGATATTGGAAGTGGAAAAGAACAACAGAAAAAGGCCAGATTTTATGGGTAAATGGGATTCTTATTTGGGAGTGGATATATAGCCAAAGGAATGGAGGATGGAGTAGCTGAGAAAATTCTCCAGTAAGAATATTTATTTATTTATTTATTTATTTGAGACAGAGTCTCGCTTTGTTGCCCAGGCTAGAGTGAGTGCCGTGGCGTCAGCCTAGCTCACAGCAACCTCAATCCCCTGGGCTCAAGCAATCCTCCTGCCTCAGCCTCCCAAGTAGCTGGGACTACAGGCATGCAACACCATGCCCAGCTAATTTTTTCTATATATATATTTATTGGCTAATTAATTTCTTTCTATTTATAGTAGAGTCGGAGTCTCACTCTTGCTCAGGCTGGTTTCGAACTCCTGACCTCGAGCAATCCGCCCACCTTGGCCTCCCAGAGTGCTAGGATTACAGGCGTGAGCCACCATGCTTGGCCTCCAGAAGGAATATTTTAGAAATTAATATTTATTTAAGAAATGGAATATACAATTTCTGACTTCTCTCTTGTTTCTCATAACAGAGTATGTAAGTTAATTAAAGGAAAAATAAAAAAATAGTAGAATTATGAAGCAGTAGTGTCTCATTGCAAATTGTTGACCAGATGTTGGGCATCTAAGTGGGGATAATTAGTGACAGTCTTGGTGACAAGAAGCTTCACAGAGGTCTAGATTCCCTTCTGATGTGTTTTCCTGGCCCAAGAACACCACATGATAGGTGGGCAGCCTACATGTATTAATATAAGAGCCAGTGTAGGAAAAAGAAACTATTTCAGGCTGAGGTTTTAAATATAATTTTTTTCATAAAATATAATATATGCCACTACACATGAGTTTATTTTTAATACCTTAATATATTTGAATAAAATCTCAGAAAGCACAAAATATCAGATTATAATAGTGTGATTTTAGGAAAAAACAGGTTCAGTAAAATACTTGGGAAGCTGGATTGTTTTGTTTTCATTATTTGATTTTCTAAGCTATTTGCCTGCAAAAGAAGTTTTATTCCTTGACATTTATCACTGCTATACTCTTTAAAAAGAAACGTTTCTATTACAAATGAAAGAAAAATTTGTTTAACATAAAGCTACTTAACTGAAATAAATTTTCATCAACTAATTTTATCTTCTGGACAATAGCTGAAGGGTACATACATTTTATTTAGAAAATAATTATATCAAAATCAGTTGCTGGGTTGAGCCAGTTTGCACGTGCGACTGTGCGGTTGGTAAATTCCTGCTACATATTCCTCCTCGCCTGGCTGGTCCAGTGGCGCAGTGGTCTCCAAAGTGGGTCTGCATGCCCAGGCATCATTAACACCTGATCCACTAGGGAGGGAGAGGACGAGATTGTAAATTTCACCACTTACCTTGATTTTCATCTAACATGGAGAAGAATGGCGGTTAATATTTATTACGTATTCTGACACTTTGACTCTTTTTGTGTCTGTTCTTCACATACACTGCTTGGGTGTTTTCAACGAAGGGTTGCTGTGTTTAGGGGTGACACTCCCATGATCATTTGCTCTCAGCTTATTGGGAGGCATTGTAGTTTACATGCTATAAGGTGTCACTGATTTTGTTATGATAAAACCAAGCTTTTTAAATAGCAGTATCTTTAGCACCATGTGGAATGGCCATGAAAATCTTTTGTACCACGCACGGATTCATGAGTTATCTTGTGAATTGTCTCAGATGAGTTACATACATTCTCTCTTAAAATGAAAAAAGAAGTGATCCAATTTTCCTACATCTTTCTGTGATATCAAGTGGGTGACGATACCATGCCACCTAAAAGGAGTTATTAAAATCTTATATGAGATAAAGTGAATGATTTAATCAGTGCTTGAGCGAATAAGTGCTGTTCAAACTAAACTTGTAATTTTGGAGAAAGTATTTCAAAAATTTGATTTGGAAAATTTTCAATTATCATGTGATTTTATTGTCAAAATAAAATCTATGAAAATCTTCAGAGTTACACCCTTTTTAATTTTTTCAAGTTTGAAAGCAGGAATTTGTAATTTCTTTAAAAGTCTCCCAAATGACAAGTTTCAATAGGTTTTGAATCATATGTTTAAAAATATAAAAAGGCAAAATCTTTCACATAGTTTATGAAAATAACTGATTGACTATGGTGAGGCAAAAATATAGGAAATTTTATATACCTAGTGCTTGAGAGATTAAGTGCTGTTCAAACTAAATTTGTAATCTTGGAAGCCTAACCCCAAATTCTAAGATTAATCATTCTATCTTATAAGAAAGCCATGTTCCCAGTATGTATCCATTCTACACTTCCCATGTTACATTCAACGAAAGATTCACAAAGATCAGAAAGTCCTATGGGTGCTCCAGAAATACAAAATGAGGGGAAGAACAGTAAAACCCTGATGCAAAATCATCCTGATAAAGAAAGGCATCAAAGTGGTGAGAACACCACTACTAGCTCAGGCTTTAGAATTCTGAGCACCAAGTTTTAACACTATAGCTACAGCTATAAGAACAAATATGCATTGATATCTACCATAATTGCCACTATCCAAGCATTGTGCTTACCATTTATAAGATTTAAGAGAAAAGCATTTTTTTAGTGAAGCAAAACATCAACCAATGAACCCTCAACCCTGCTGAACTCACTTATGTAGTCCTGATTGTGCTAATTTATCCATTTAGGTATTTTCTCCTATTGAATATGAGTTCCTTAAAGCAAAGTCTGTGCTTACTTGTGTCATCTCTGATGCCCAGAACCATACCTGGCAGACAGGAATTGCTCAATACAAATATGAGGAAGTCATTGGTAAAAGAAGCAAAGATAAAATTGTCTCTTAGGCAACATATTTTTATTATATATGTTTTAATGATTTTGCCCTTGATTCTAGACTTTTAATATATAGGGGAAATTTCTGCAATGGCACAAATATTACTACATATTTATGACTCTGAGAAAAAGAAGGTTTTAGAAAAATAAAAGACACATGTAGACAACACTTCTCCCTGGCTACCTTCCTTCTGTTGGTCTCCCAGGTCCACTCTCCTCCCTGCTTGCTGTCCACCTATTTTGCTGACACGGCTACACTGACTTAATGGGTCCTTTGCTTCTGGCTTCTGGCTGAATCAGGGCAAGGGAGTCATAGGCAAGAGTGCAAACGTCAAGAGGAGAGTTAAGTCAGGTTATTCCTTCCCTTCACTTCTTCACTGCCTTTTTCAGGTAAATGTTGCCAGACCAGACCGGGCTCTGTCTCTAGGTTCCTAAAACTACTCACTCTTTCAGGTCTAGAGGTATTAGGAGCCATGGAGAAAGCAAACAATGCTGTTTATGCTTGCTTTCTCAATTTTGATAAAAACATATATTAGTTTTGAATTGCAATAATATGATTCACTAGTAAATCTTTACATTTCTATTATATACATTTCCTAGGAAAAATAATACAGTTACTGCTAATCTGAAACTCACAAATACATTTCACCTTCATGTTTTGAGATATTTTTACAAGGCAATTGTTTAAATGTAAGTTGTCTTTGGACTACAATAATCTGGTACTAGGACAGACTGCATTATTTCTTACATAATTCTGTAGTTCTATCATTCAAGTAAAGTGGATACATAATGGAATTACTTTGAAGCCAAAGTTGTTCATTTTAGTTGAAGATTCAAGATCATGTGTTCTCTAGTCACATTGCCTGGTTCCAAATCCTAATACTTGTTTGAAATTTTTAGAAATTAACTGCCTCGGTTTTACCATCCACAATATATAAATTACAATAGTGTGCTCATTGTTTATGCTAAATATAAAGGACTTGGCCCAGTTCCTGGCAAGGGAAAAACACCAGTGTATGTTCTCTGCTATTGCTATTAGTAGCAGCATCTGTGACATTATCAGGGAGGGTCAGTTATCTGTAATTTGTTAAGAATCCCAATTTTTAAAAATTTTAATTATTTTTATGGAAATATTTAAAAAATACACCCTATTTTTCTCTGATTTTTTTTTTAAAGATAAAGACTTTGTCATGGTGACCAGGCTCATTTATTTTATTTTTTAATTTTTAATTTTAGACTCTCAGGCTCATTTTAATAGACATTAATCATTGTGGATTTATGATACCATTAGTAGATATGAAGATATTTTGTTTTGGTCCCTTCTTTACTAAATGCCAAAAAGAGAGAGAAATAGCTGTATATCCAAGACAGTGTTAAATACCAATTCTAAAAATATTTCTGGGTTCTCTATGAATTATATAGACAATAAGTACCATGGGATTGCTGTGGATTTGAATGATTAAAGAAGGCTTCATAAATGGGATTTCAGCTGGACCTGGAAAAATGGACTTGTGTGTGCTAATCCCCAGATGAAGTGAATCCATTTGCACTGTGGGCTCAGGCAGTTTCGGGCGAGTGCTCCCCAGCAGTCACCTGGGGACATGCCTATCATGTCAGAGACATGCGGGGCAGGAGAGCTTCCTAACAACAGCAAGCACAGGAGCTGATCTTTGGGACTTGGGTAGAGCACTTTAGGTGCAATGCCCCTGGTATCTAACTTCTCCTCCAAAGAAATCGTATCTTTTCCTCTTCTCCCATCTTAGAAGGCAGTGCTAAGATGGACCACAGAAGGAGGGGAACCAAGAAAAGAAAATAACATTTATTTATACTGCAGGCATGTCAAACATGCTTTAAGATGAACTCACAGGACGACGTCTTAATGCTCTACTTTTTCAGAGTAGGCTCGAAATGGGTCAGGTGTTTAAGAGTGAACAGATGTTAAGATGATGCTGCCTGGGTAAAAATTTCTGTTTTGCAGCGAGCAGAAACAGAGGAGTGGAGCTAAAAAACTGAATAGGAAATTAGTCTCACAAATAATTGCGTTACTGTTGGGGGAGGGG
>VSMD01110923.1:0-19955 GCA_008750895.1 Mirza zaza
CCTCCCCCCTGCCCAATACCCTATTACTGTAGTACCTATGTGTCCACTTAGGTGCTGCTCAGTTAATACCAGTTTGCTGGTGAGTATATGTGGTGGTTGTTTTTCCATTCTTGGGATACTTCACTTAGTAGTATGGGTTCCAGCTCTAACCAGGAAAATATAAGATGTGCTATATCACTGTTGTTTCTTAGAGCTGAATAGTACTTCATGGTATACATATACCACATTTTATTAATCCATTCTTGGATTGATGGAGTGCTGAGTACTTTTTTTGAAAGAGACATAATCTGGAGAGATGACAATCCCTGAAAGCACAAACAATATAGCTGCAGGAATAGAGCACTTTTCAAGCCAGATTTACAAAGTCATTGACAAGTAAGTGTATTATTCTTGTTTAAATTTACACGACTGATTTTATGAAAGGCCTTGTTCTCAATATTGGTCTTCAACACAATTTTGTGATGCAGTGTGAACCAGAAAGGAAGGGCAATTCAAAGTAGCTTTCCAAGCTTTAGAGAATCAGTCGTGTAAAGTACTGCTAGTGGAGCCAGGAGCTCCTGGTTTCCCGGAGTACTATTCATCTGCCAACCTGGGTTTCACCTCCTATTAACTCCTCCTTCCTTACAGCCCTCAATAACAAACATGTTTATTCTCTGATTTCATGCTTGGCAAATGAATTTTACTCTCAATTCAAAAATATTTGTTATAAATGCCAATAAATCAATTCTTCTCCAAAAGCATAAAAATATTACATCTAACTTTGAATCACATAAAAGTGAACAAGAATGTTATAAAAATGAGTTTAGACCTATCTGCTTCTTTCATCAAATTTATTTTGGACATTTGATATTATCAAGGATAAATATTATAGGAGTATTCTTTCAATTCCCAGAAAATCTTCAAGTTTATCACTTTATGTTGAATTGCATCCTCCCCTTCTCTTGTTTCATTGACTAAACTATTTCTTATCATTCTTGTATGCCCTTTTCCCAGTTACTATATTCAGTATTTATCACTTAAATATTAAGTGCGTTTCATTGACTTTTATGTTTAGTAGCCCTTACTGTCCTAATTTTAGCTACAATTCAGTTGATTTGCTTATAATGAGACATGCCAAGGTGATATAGAATAGTTACTATAGAACCAAGAGAAAAACTCTGTATTATCTCTACGTGGGGGCATACAGCTCTGTCTTTTCATATATCTTTATCCATTCATTTCTTCCTTTAGAAAATATTTATTGAACACGTATTCTATCCTCTTGAACTTGACATTGTAGCCAGATAGACACTATATAACTAATTATTCTATTCTTTATTCAATAACAATTATGAGAAATACTGTTATAAAGAGGCACAAGAGGTTGTGAGTATTTATAATGTGGCCCAGCCTGGGTGTCAGGGAAAGGGTGAATAAGGTGAAAAGGAAGGTAAAAGAAACGAGGTGGCTCACGCCTGTAATCCTACCACTCTGGGAGGCCAAGGTGGGTGGATCGCTGAAGGTCAGGTGTTCGAAACCAGACTAAGCAAGAGCGAGACCCCGTCTCTACTAAAAAATAGAAAGAAATTAACTGGCCAACTAAAAATATATAGAAAAAATTAGCTGGGCATGGTGGCTCATGCCTATAGTCCCAGCTACTCAGGAGGCTGAGGCAGAAGGATCGTTCGAGCCCAGGAGTTGGAGGTTGCTGTGAGCTAGCTAGGCTGACGCCACAGCACTCTAGCCCAGGCAACAGAGTGAGACTCTGTCTCAAAAAAAAAAAAAAAAAGAAGAAGAAGGAAGAAAGAGAGAGAGAGAGAGAAAGAGAGAGAAAGAAACTGAAGTGTGAGGCCTTCATGAGGTACAGAACATGATGAGTTAGGTGTTCTCAGCTGCAGAAGAGAAACCAAATGATGTCAATGCTTATAAGTGAATTCTTATTTCTCTCAAATGAGACCTACCAGATCAGTTTGGAAATGTGTGCTGGCAAATGATAGAATACCCTACCCAGACTGTCCTAAGGTAAAAATGGAATTTGTCAGCCTTCATGAGCGAGGTAAGCCTAGAGTAGCGCCCGCCAAATTGGTCCTGGAGGCCCAAACCGTGTCATTAGACCTCAGTGTCATCACCACTTACGTTCTCTGCCTTCTATTGTGTCAGCTTCATTCTTCACAGGCTTCCCACACCGATTAAGGTTTAGGTTGGCATCTCCAGATTCAAGTCCAGGAGCAAAGAGAGATACCTCCTTTCTAGCAGTTGCAGAGAAAGTCTAGTGCATCTTGCTGATCCCTGTGTTCATCCCTGCACAGGTGACCAGGGAAATGGAATGCTCTGACAGGCTCTGCCAGGGCCACAGGCCCACACCTGGAC
Source organism: Mirza zaza (assembly GCA_008750895.1). Taxonomy (NCBI): domain Eukaryota; kingdom Metazoa; phylum Chordata; class Mammalia; order Primates; family Cheirogaleidae; genus Mirza; species Mirza zaza. The sequence continues at coordinate 2,350 of VSMD01110923.1, forward strand.
TTACAACACACACACACACCCCTCCCTGCCCAAAATCAGGATGCTTCACCTTGTAGAAGGATGAAAGAACTCTGGGAGCAGCATTAAAAACAGATATCCAGCGTTGATTTCTTCAATGGTCTATACTTTGGTTTTCGACCTTGTTCTTCTCTAATAAATGTGAGCCTTCGGAAAAGACTTACACACTGGAGATAATAAATGTGTGCAAGGAAAATAACTCCGAGGTCACTGAATTCCTAGGAACTGAGATCACTGAAATTCTCTGTCCCAGAGTGCGATATTTATTTCACAAATGGAGATATGGACAACATTCTCAGATACTGCTATTGCCTTCCTAAATCTGACGCAAGGATGTTACATTGACGTAAAACGTCCTTTATATAAAAACCTCCTCGTAGTTAAAAAGAAAAGGAAATGGTAAGATTTGGGGGGACCAGTTGCGCAGTGTGTCCTTTCCAAACGGATGGCAGGCAGAAACCCTGGCGCGTGGGGTGGCACACCTGGTGTGAGCACCGCCCTGTGAGGACCTGACCACGGTGTCCTCGTTCCCACAGTCAGATGCCTGCGGACTCTTCCTAGTCTGGTCCCCCTGTTCCCTGGGCTTATTCTGTGATCTCTTTCAGAATATTTCTTCCAACGTGCTGGAGGAGTCCGCGGTCTCTGACGACACGCTGTCGCCCGACGAGGACGGGGTGTGCTCCGGCCGGTACTTCACCGAGAGCGGCCTGGTGGGCCTCCTGGAGCAGGCGGCGGAGCTCTTCAGCACGGTCAGTGCCCGCGCGCGCTCCGTGGGGACTCCGGGTGCCAGCCGGGTCAGCCCCGCTTCCCCAGGACGCGTGCCAGGGTGTGCAGGGCAGGGGGGGGAGGAAGCTGGGGAGGACTTTGAAGTGTGCAAATTGCATCAGCGCCCGAGGGAGGCGAGAGAGCCTTTCATCTCAGCCAGGTTCTGGTTTTCGCCCCCGTGCTCATTGGCTGGGCAGCAGTTTCACAGGATTGTTTCCATTTAATAGGGGTGGAAACTAAGCCACAGGGAGGTGAAATGGCTTGCCCGGTACTGCGCAAGACAAGAGGAGGCATGATCTCTCTCCCCATAGAGAAAGAACGAGGGGTGGCGCCACTGGAGGAGAGGGAAGGAACTGACTGTGTCCAGGTCATCACAGACCAGCACCTCTCTCAGGAGCAGAAATCACTGAGACTTTCCTCACTAACCTGACCTGGGTCTAAACATTCCCAATAAGAGGAAGAATACCTAGATTGTTAAGTCATTGAGATTTAGGGCAAGAGAGAAAGCCTCTCGTCAATTTTCATTTGAATGTCCTTCCTCCTTTAATTTTTAAGCCAAGTAGATATTCAGGACTTGACTGTATTTAGCTGATCCAATTTTGTTTTCATCCCCATAGTTCTTCTTTGTTCTCTACTTTTCATGTCCAAGTTTCCTCCCTATAATGTCTGTGTATTTTCATTATTGTTTTAAGTATCTTTTCTTTTTTCCTGCTTTCCCTTTCAGGATTCAGAAAATGGCTAATATATACTCTTGTTTTTCCTCAAGTTCAAGAGAATTAATTGGTTTGAATGTCACTAATTTCTTCAAGGGTTACATTTAGCATCTGGTTGGAGAAGAACCTCTGGTGAAATGTAAATACACTAAAGCTGCCTCGCTGAAATACTCTTAGCCTCTGCTGCCGAACTCCTCTCCTGTTTTTTCCCTGAAAACCCTTCTCTCTGCTTAACATCACCATACAGAACCACTTCATGATGCGTCTTGTTCAGCTCGAATGCTAACAACCGTCCCAAAGACCCTCAGACATCCCTCCTGCCCTGTAAAATGCTGTGTTCCAGCAACAAATGGATTCTCCAGGGCATTGTTTGGAGAATGAACTCCAATTGCTCTTCATAAGTTTCCAATGAATTAAATTCTCTCTGATTCTCTTCTCTTTTCCCAGGGAGGCTTGTATGAGACGGTTAACGAGGTCTACAAGCTGGTCATCCCCATCCTGGAAGCGCATCGAGACTTCCGGAAGCTGACCTCCACTCACGACAAGCTGCAGAAGGCCTTTGACAGCATCATTAACAAGGTAGCTGGGGACCCTGGGTTACCTGGCTGCAGGTGACCCCTACCTTGAGCGCTTCATTACTTTAGCTCTCACCTATCAAACAGAAAAGGGCTGTGAATAGAGGACCAGAATTCCAAGTGTGAAAGAAGGCAGCTTGAATTCCTTTGTAACCAGGAAATGTGAGAATCTTTTAAATTCATTTAAAAGAAGGCCCTGAAACCTGGTCTTTTGGTTATTATTTGCAAAGTTTATTCCGTAAACATTACATTTTTCTTAAAGGAATTATTTCCGTGTACATCAACAGTTGGAATAAAATACTCTGTAACACAGTAAAAGATGCCTGCCTTTGCAACCCAATGGGTCGTCAGGAATTACATAACTAAGGAGAGGTTTTCATATTTTGTTCATCAGGATCACAAGAGAATGTTTGGAACCTACTTCCGAGTTGGTTTCTATGGATCCAAATTTGGGGATTTGGATGAGCAGGAATTTGTTTACAAAGAGCCTGCAATTACCAAGCTTCCTGAGATCTCCCATAGACTGGAGGTAAGACAAGTGATCTGTGTGCTTGACATTGTACTTCGCAAAATGTTAGAATGGGTCATTACCCAAAGTAAGTACATAATCATAAATCATGGATTCATCATTGAGCTCTACATAAATTTTTCCACTTTGCATGTCTAATATGAAGGTAGTAGGTGATATCTGAGGTAAAGCAAGATTTGGATAGTTTTCCCTTAAGATCCCGTGTATGCTTTCCAAAGTTTGTAAATTTGTATGGCAAAAGTTTATTTTCAAGTCTATGCAAAATTCAGTCAATGGCATGTGCTTTCTCATCACCCTTTCCAGATGTTACTAATATATGCTAACAGATAGGAACTAACAGTTTTTCAGCTTGAAAGCTAGCATCTTGACTTTGAAGTAATCTGGCTGAATTACTCAATCACTCCTGGAGAATGGCGTGGCCATCCTTCTGGTGTCACTGGACAACTTCTTCCATTCCGATACAGAGCTGCTCAACAGGAGCTGTACAGAGGGTTGTGGCCAGCCCCAGCTCCAACCTGCTGTTGACATTCGGTCCATAATGTAACAGAAAAGAACAGCATGTTCTTGGAAGAAAGGCTGAAAGGATGTAGGAAAAGAGAAACAGCCCAAAGAAAGATCAGGAAAAAGGAAACAGATGGTGAAAGCCCAAGGACTAAGAACTCAGGAAGAAAGTTAGAGGGTGCCTCCAAAGCAAAACCCTCTCAGGCTGAGTGACTGGGGTCTGCTAAACTGATGACAGTTAACCAAAGATTTATTCCTTACACACTGTCACTATTGTTTTGAATATATGCTCTCTTATGACTATAAGACTTACAACACTAATTGCTCCTTGCACTGAACAACCATGCCAAATAAGACAAGGGACTTACTTGATTCAAAGAAGTCATGCCCCGGAGTAGAAATATGATGAGGTTGGTTGAATTAGAAGCCAAGCATACCTATTGTAGGGAAGCATATATCAATTGACAGTGATGAACTTCCTTATATTTTTATTTTTGTCTCAGGAAATGCTGAACTTTGCTCATTTGCTCAGAGACTCTCAATAATCAATGAACAAATTCTACCTTGTGCTTGTTCCAAACTTATTTCACTTCTGAGAAGACAAAGAGTTGCATTTTGTTAAAAATAACCTTTATAAACTGTTGGTTCTTCTTACCTAGGGATTTTATGGTCAATGTTTTGGTGCGGAATTTGTGGAAGTGATAAAAGACTCTACTCCTGTCGACAAAAGCAAGTTGGATCCAAACAAGGTATAAAAAAATTTGCAAAAGTTAACCATCAGGCTCTAAATCCTTTTATCCTACCCTGAAAACACAAAATGACCTCTTTATCTGGATTCCCTGAGTCATTTAAACACAGCCAAATATTTTTGTCTAGGGTTCAACTACAAATTGGTCCGATCTAAAAGAAAACATACTCAGACACAGGAATTATTACAGGAGTAATCATTACAGGAGTTACTGTTGATTAAGCACCAGCTGTGTATCTGGAACTCTTGTGTCCTTTGCATACATTGTTTCAATTCATCTTCCATCAGTCCTTTGAAGTAGGTTTCATTGTTCCTATTTTACAGATGAGAAAACTGAGGCATACATAGGACCAGAAACTTTCCAAGATGATATAAGTAGCAGAGCCAGTACTCAAACTTAGTGTCTGTTATCCCCGAACTTATACTCCTTACAACAGCTCTTTATTGCCTTTCTATAAAACGTTTAAACTCTCAATTTAAAACATGTTTAAACGATATAGTCAGGCCAGGCGCTGTGGCTCACACCTGTAATCCTAGCACTCCAGGAGGTCGAGGTGGGGGGATTGCTCGAGGTCAGGAGTTTGAAACTAGCCTGAGCAAGAGCGAGACCCCGTCTCCACTATAAATAGAAAGAAATTAATTGGCCAACTAATATATATATAGAAAAAATTAGCCGAGCATGGTGGCGCATGCCTGTAGTTCCAGCTACTCGGGAGGCTGAGGCAGGAGGATTGCTTGAGCCCAGGAGTTTGAGGTTGCTCTGAGCTAGGCTGACGCCATGGCACTCACTCTAGCCTGGGCAACAAAGCAAGACTCTGTCTCAAAAAAAAAAAAGATACAGTCGTCTCACTGAGAGCATTTAGTGACACCCTTCTTTAGGCTGCAAGTAATTACTCCTGTTGGCCAAGCATAGGGTCCCTGTGCCATTGGGGGAATGATACAAAGGGCTTGGGCTTCACTTAGACACAGGGGTATGGTCCATTTCACCCCAAACTGGGTGTACTGCAGTGCACTTCTGATATCAACGCCCTGTAGTTAGCATCAGACCCTGCAAGATAAAGGCTCAGTCCTCCTCAAGACGGCCCTTACTTCAGACATCAGGCTCAACCCCACTTCTCACCAGCCGGCTACAAATTTGGCTACAAGTTCCCACAACACCCCTCAGGTTAGATAATTCATTAAAATGACTCACAGAAGTACTCGCATATGTACTATACTTACAATTATAGCTTTATATCAAGAGTACACACAGGGCAGGATCTGGGAAGGTGCACATAGTGTCTGTGCCCTCTCCTGGGAAATCCAGGCATGTCACCTTTCTGGCACACCAATGTGTTCACCAACCAGGAAGCTCCACCAAGTCTCCATGTCCAGAGTTTTTATTGGGGTTTCGTTACGCTGGCATGATTGAAGTGTCTCCAGCCCTTCCCCTCTCTCTCTGGAGGTCAGGCTGGCTCAAAGTTCCAACCCCCTCATGACATGATTGGTCTTTTTGGTGATGCTTTGGCATCCAGAAGCTGTCTAGGGGCCCGCCAAGAATCACCTCATTAGCATAACAGAGACACACCTATCACTCAGGACATTCCAAGAGTTTTTGAAGCTCTGTGCCAGGAAATGTGAACAAAGACCAGACATATTCTTTAGTATCCCACAGGGTGCTACCTGCCTGCCCAGCCATGCCACAGACAGATATGTTCATGAATGAGCTTTATAGCCTGAGAATAATGCAAATGCAAGGTAGTAGTGTTAAGGCCCCAGGAAACAGAGGACCAGCTGCATCTGGCAGAGCTATAAAACAAAAGGTCCAGCCTCTTCCCTCAGTTCCATCTTCCAGGATATTATGAGGATGATGCAAGTAGGGAAGAAATGGCCAAATCTAAGAGTTTGTCTTTTCTACATTTTTTCAGAACACTTGCTCACTTAAGACACATTTCCTAGCCCAGGCTTGAAAGCAATAGCTGTAGTAAGAGTTGAACTGAACTTCAGACAGGAATGTTTGGGGTCCTTGGAAGACAGGATTGGCTGTGTGCCCACAGTGACCTGTGCAGAGCACAAGTTATGTAAAATCGCCAGTGACCTCCCTGACATGGAGTGTCCTTTTCCCCTCTTTTAAGACTTCCAAAGTGGGTGTGAGAGCTTGGAATGAGAGTCCAAACCCAAAATTATGACCAGGTTTCATTAGACTAAATAGTGATTTACAGTATGAGGTCAGTGACCCCACCCACCCCCTTCAGGGATGGGTGTCCCAGTGTGTGTGCTCACTGTCACTTTTTTTTTTTTTTTAAGAGGCCTTCTTCCTAAATAAGTACCCTTCTTCACTCTGTGTGTGTATGGGGGTGGGGGGGTGGTAAATGAGGTATATGCAGTAAAATTCACCGTTTTGGTGTTTAACCCTATCACTTTTGACAAGCACGTGTAACCACCACCACATTCAAGAGGTAAAACAGACCCGTCACTCTAAAATATTTCCCTGGGCCGTTTCTAATCATTCTCTCTCTACTTTCAATCCCTGGCAGCCACCGATCTGTGTTCTGTCTCTTTGGGCTTGCCTTTTCCAGGATGTATAAAATGGAGTCCTGCAGTAAATAAATGGAATCACACAGCCTTTCGAGTCTGGCTTTTTTCCCTTGGCCTAATCCATTTGCGATTCATCCACATTGTAGTGGTTCATTCGTTTTTATTGCCGAGTAGTGTTCTGTTGTGTGGATGCACCACCGTTTGCTTGTCAATTCCCCACTTGAGGACATTTGAGTTGCTTCTAGTTTTCATCTATTTTATGAATAATGTGGCTGTAGATGTTTGCGTACAGGATTTTTGTGCGCACATATGTTTTCATTTCTCTTGGGTACACATGTGGGAGCAGGATTGCTGGGCTGCATGGTCAGTGCAATTTAACTGCATAAGAAACTGCCAACTTGTTCTGTAAAGTAGCTGTGCATTTTGCATTCCTACTATTCGCGTATGAAAGTCCCGGCTGCTCTCCATCCTTGCCAGCACTTGGTATTGTTAGGTTTTTTTTTTTTTTTTTTTAGTTTGCCAGTTCATGCTTTCTAATAAGTGTGCAGTGGTCATAGTCATTCTGACAAGGAACGTTGGTGTCTCTTAAATAGCAGTTTGCAAACTCTCATACCAAGGCTTATGTTGGACCAGTTTGCTCTTCTAGGAGGGGGAGGCGCCAGTGGGCCTGACTTTTCCCACAGCCACACTCCCCTCTCCTTCTGCTCAGAGTCCTTTGTCTCCCTGGGGTTGGGCAGAAGGAATGGCTGCTGGCAGGATGCTCGCCTGCGGCTCCCGGTGTCCATAGCTTTGCTGACCTGGGTAAAGCGCTGCTGCGCTGGCTGTGTCCCAGCATGCCGCTCCCATGCCCCGGGATGGCTGTTTGCAGAGTAGCTCACCTCTCCTTCCCTCGCCCCGTCCCCTGCAGGCCTACATACAGATCACTTTCGTAGAGCCCTATTTTGACGAGTATGAGATGAAAGACCGGGTCACCTACTTTGAGAAGAACTTCAATCTGAGAAGGTTTATGTACACCACCCCCTTCACCCTGGAGGGCCGGCCTCGCGGAGAGCTGCACGAGCAGTACAGGAGAAACACCGTGCTCACCACCATGCACGCCTTCCCCTACATCAAGACCAGGATCGCCGTCATCCAGAAGGAGGAGGTAATGGCTCCCAGAAGGGAACGGCCACCACTGGACGTGGCGGGGCGGGGCAGGGGGGCGGCCTGGGCAACTTGCTAGCAGGACACACAGACCTGCTAAAACAGACCTGCTAAAACCCACAGACTGGACTAAAAGCAAAAAGGGACACACTTGAAATATGATAATGTGATTATCCTTTCACTCTCACGGTGCCAGGGAATCCCATTTAGACAGCTACATATTTTATAGCACCAGTTTATATTTAATATTTTAAAGTTATGTCTTTGGTATAAATATGTTTACATCTTTAATTATAACATCTATATTCCAATTATAAATATGTATGAGATATGTATATTTAAATTTTAAATATTTTATATAAAATGTTCATATATTTAAAAGCTCATAGATGATTCAACTATAGATGTGTTGTTAATTATTAGAGAAAAGAGCCACAACCGTGCAGCCCCAATAAGTTGGAGATGTGCTGTAGGAAGGGCACGATGCAAGGTAGACAAGTTGACCCACTGGCTTCTAGGGCCAGCTTCCTCCTGTGACTTTGCACAAGCTAATTATCTTCAGGCTCTTCACTTATACATTGGCAGGAACGACTTCTATGCACAGTAGAAGACTGTACTCATTTTAATAGGACTGATTAAGAAAGTCTCTCAAACCACGGAATCATTCAGAATTATACATGCCATAAATATTTTTCTTTAAAGCACATACATGTACATTTATTTGTCATCCTTTTTTATGGAGGGCCACAGACTTCTCTGTGATTATGAGTTGGCTGATCACAATTCAGCATTGTCCTTCTTGTATAAACCAAGCCCAGAGTGCATTGTCCATGATATCTTTTGCTTTCTGTAAAGCAGAAGTGAGGGCTTAACAATCCTCGTTAAGCAATAGGAGAGCAGAAGGCTTCTGGATTTTTACAATTTTTCCCCCTAGCCTTTTATAGTTATCTTGAGCACACCTAATATGACAGGAATTTTTATAGCAACTCACTTTCATAATGTCTTGCCCAAGCATTCAGCTTGGATTTCATACAAGCAACTCTTTTTCTTTCCACACCTATAGTTTATCAGCTTATGCATTATTTAATTAGATTAGGTCATTAAAATAACAAGTATAACAGACATAATTGAGGTGGTGAACAAACACAGATGCATTGTGGTGAATATATACCTCATCGGGCAGGAGCAGAAGTGGCTGAACTACCTAGAGAGTAACCCACCAGCTAGCATTCAGCAAAGTAACTGCGTCAGACTGTGGGTTTCCCAGAGGGCAAAGAGAGCCAGACCTAGTGACTCAGTTAAGAGGAGGTAGGTTTAGAAAGCACCTGTTGTACTTCTTATCATTTCAGACCTTTAAACATGGAAACATGTTAGGCATGGCACAAAAATAAACTCATGGCACCAAAATGCATTCTCAAAACTTTTCTTGGCCATCTGTAGTTCCCTGAAAACCTCAGTGTATCTATTCGCCAGGGCTGCATAACAAAATACCACAGATGGAGAATGGCTTAAACAACAGAAATGTATCATCTTAGAGATCTGTAGGCTAGAAAAGAAGTCTGAAATCAAGTGTTGGCAGGGTTGGTTTCTTCTGAGGCTGTGAGGGTCTGTTCTAGATCCTTCTGGGCTGTGGATATGGTCATCTTCTCCCTGTGTCTATTCATATCATCTTCCCTCTATGCATGCTCATGTCCAAATTTCCTGTTGTTATAAGGACACCAGTCATATTGTATTAAGGTTTACTCTAATAACTTCATTTTAACTTGATTACCTCTTTCAAGGCCCTATCACGAATAAGGTTACACCCAGAGGTACTAGATATTAGGACTTCAACATATGAATTTGGGGGTGATACGACTACACCTATAACATTCAGAAAGGACCCTACCCCAAAGCAGGATAACTTAGCAGCTAGATTGACCTTTGAGAGAATTCCATTTACTAGGAATTCTCCTTCAGGGTGAGTTGGAAAAGGCACAAGTGATGTCAGAAGCTTGTGTTATGATGGGGAAGAAAATCTTGAGTGCTGTGCTTCTAATAGCTTTCCCAATTTTAAGTCAAGTAACTTGTTCGATAATAAGAAAGGATATCTGACAATGTGGAAAAAACATGGAGTTTGAACATAGACATAACTATGATCAAATTATGACCTCCCCACTTACTACCTGTGTCATTTTGTGGAACTTACTTAACTTTACAATCTCCCTTTGACTGTAAAATGGAGAGAATAAGGAGGGTGTTGAAAGGAGTAAATGATAAATATGTGTAAAGTTCCCAGAACATAAGTACTCAAGAAATGTTAGGCCCTTCCTTCTTCTTAACCTATTACGATTATTTTAAATTATTCTGAAAGTCTTCCCTTAGCTGTTTCTTCTAATCCAGGTGCCCTCCCATCATAGTTCCAGATTTATCTGTGGCATATGAGGCCAGACAATGACTTGCCTACATTTCTGTCCTATGTTCAGTTTGTTTTGACACCAATTGAAGTTGCCATTGAAGATATGAAGAAGAAGACCCTGCAGTTAGCGGTTGCCATTAACCAGGAGCCCCCTGATGCAAAGATGCTTCAAATGGTGCTGCAAGGCTCTGTAGGAGCTACTGTAAACCAGGTAACAAAACCAGCTGGTGGCAGCTCCTCTGGTTCTTATTATGTTGGTTATCAGATATCGGCACCCTCCTTCTTTGGAGTTGATGAGGACTCTGATCCAATATAAACACGCAGATGTTTCTAAACTTAGCCTGAACACTTGTGAGGTTTAGAAGACTTTTAGGATGCCTCTTCTCTTTCATGCAACAACCCAAGGTAGGAAAGAAATCCTAGAGATGAATAGACCAGGAGTACCATTTTCTGAAAGGAGTCTCCACTATGGGGCCAGACCTGGCAATACTATCCAGATCTGGGGGCTAGTAAGGAGTGCTTAGTCATGCCCCATTTAGGCAGAGTCCGTCCAGGGCTTGAGACTAACCTACAAATACCTGTAGGTGAGAGGTGAAAGGGTCTAGAACAGGTGTCCTCAAACTAAGGCCCACGGGCCACATGCAGCCTGCCGAGGACATTTATCTGGCCCGCTGGGTGTTTTTGCCACCGCTGCCTGTCCTGCTTAGCAGCTGACTCATCCTGGGCCCACAGTGCGCATGTGTGGAATGTGCACCACACTCTCCAACGGCCCTCCAGTGGTCTGAGGGACAACGAACTGGCCCCCTGTTTAAAAAGTTTGAGAACCCCTGGGCTAGAACATCCAACTTTTGAGTCAGTTTCCAGATGAACCCAGCACGCCAAGGACCTTGCCAACCAGGAGTGACCTGGGGCCAGGCTTCTTGGGCCACATCACACCAGACTGTATCTTTTCAGACTTATTAGCACGCTAACTCCCAAGTTCAGCATGGAGCTGAACGAGTCTCAGTTGGAGGGAGGTACTAGCCCTAATACGCTGCGGCCTCCTTAATTTCAGTTCTAGATCCGTTCTTGTCCACACTCAGATATTCAATGAGCATCATGAGTCTTTTCTCACTCAGCACAACTGGATTCCCCTGCAAAAATTCTGTCTGCTTAGCATCAAGGGAGCAACAATGGTAAAGAGGAGAAATGCCTATTGCATTTCCAAGATCAGAAAAAATTAGGAAACTTTTGCCCTTGCAAGTACCAATCCTTTGATGAAAATGGAAGACTTTATAAGGCCACAACCATGGACTACATATATACCATGGATATCTCTGACTCAAGCCAACAATTATACAAAATGCTGTTTGCCACTGGGGCAACTAGATGAAATGAGTGAATATGAATGGATGGATCAAGGCAAGCCCCATTTTTATAAAAGCAATTCAAAGTACATATCCTTTAATGCAGTTCTATTGCCTTTATATGTGAAAGAAAATCTATTATTAGTAGTCTTTGATTGAGAAAATACATTTGTACTTCTGATTGTTTCCCTAAAACTCTAGACTCTTAAGTAATCAAAGTTTCTTGAGAAGTTCAAGACCTTTCTTGATTTTTTTGTTTGGTTCAAACCAAGTACAAAATTAAATTTTTAAACTAAGTCATGCCAACATTTTCTCCTAAGTAATTGAATTTTCTTTCCACTATCAGTATTTTTTTTTTATTTTTTCCATCAGGGACCACTGGAAGTAGCCCAAGTGTTCTTGGCTGAAATTCCAGCTGACCCAAAACTCTATCGACATCACAACAAGTTGAGGTTATGCTTTAAGGAATTCATAATGCGGTAAGAAAGAAAATGGTTGGGAATTTTATTAAAGCAGTGGTTCTCAACAGTGTGGTCCCAGACCAGCAGCTTCAGTATCACCTGAGAATTTGCAAGAAAGACAAAGTTTTAGGTATCACCCAGACCTACTAAATTGGAATATCTGGAGGAGGGACTTAGCAATCTGTATTTTAATAAGTCTTCCAGGTGATTCTGATGCACACTGAAGTTCAAGAACCACTGCAGTAGAGCAACACTACACTACTTGTACTAGTAATAAGTAACTTACAAACTGTAAAGTGTTTCCATGTCTGTCATTTCCCATGTACCTCACTTTCATATTGTAAAATAAGTATCATCATTATCCTCATTTTAAAGAGAAGAAATTGGAGGTTCAGAGATAGGATATAATTTTCTTAAGTTTGCACAGCCAGTTAGAGGCAGAGTTGAGTGCAAACCAGGTCTTCTGAATCCAAATTGTCCACACTTGCATCAACGTGCTGATATTCCACCGATACAGTAGAGTCCCAGAAGTTCTTGGCATTGGCAGTCTTTGTAATTTCCTAAATCATCTAATAACTTATCATTAGAAACTCAAAAATAGATACTGCCTCCAATTGAGAGATAGAGGCAAGATTCTAAAACTGGGCTTTTTCAAAGGTATCACCTCAATGACACTTCCCCATGTCAGACAAGCCTCATCTCTGCTCCTGAATTTTGCAATGGAGCTGCCTCAAAGGCAGCCAGTGTAGCCTGGATAAGAAGTGGGTCTTTGGGTAAGGTTTTGTAATCTGTTGCAACACAGACTGATATATTGGGTCTCCTGTGGTCCTTAAAAGAATGAGTGTGAAGGATGCAAGGGCATTTCATCTATAAGAACAAATGACAACAGAAAAAAATGTGTACCAATATTTCTTTTCATCCATGAACCTTAGAGCAGCATATAAAATGTAGGAATATCCTCACTTGGTAGATGGGGATAAAGGAAGCTAAAAAGTAAAGGTTTGCTAAATTCAGTGAAAACTTGCCGGCATGCTAGTGTTGGGTGACGTGATAGGTCCACAACTTTGCTGTATATGGAGGAGACATGCTTTGTCCTGCAGTAAAGCACAGCTGCTTGGTAATGTGCATATGTGGCTCTGTGTGTATGTATGTGTACATGTGTATACACACACACATGCACATGCATAGACTATATTTATTAATGTTTTGATATTTGAATTGTTTCCTATCTTTGAAAGCAATTCTGACATTACAAAAAAGGTAAATATTTTTTTAGTACATAGTACATATTTATATAACAAAAAATATTTGGGGGATTTTTTAGATCTATTTATTTTTCACATATTTTCATTTAAAATTAATTATGGTTGAAGGCCTCCAAATTTGGCAGTGGCCCAGGCCTCTCTGGACCTCCAGAAGGATCTATGAAATGTTGACAGAGCACTACTGTGACCCAGCTGTGACATTAGTTATGGGAACACCGAGACCTGGGTATTCCTCTGCTCTTGATGACAGGCCATGTCTCTGCAGAGCTAAACAGCAACACAGTGCAACTCGTGCTGAAAACCCTACGTGTGTGCTAAATATAGGATTAGAGAGATCAGTGACAGACTGGAGAGTTTGAGGGGAGGCTTTGTAGAAAAACCTCTTAAACCTTGTCTTGAACATATGGTTGGAAGAAAGGGGAGAGGGGGAAGAGGGAGCCATTACAGTGTCCCCCCTTCTCTGTGATTTTGCTTTCCATAGTTTCAGTTACTGGTGGTCTGAAACTAATATATACAATAAGCTATTTTGAAAGAGAGAGAGATCAACCACATTCATGTAACTTATATTGCAATACATTGTTATAATAGTTCTATGTTACTAGTAGTTATTGTTCATCTCTGTGCCTAATTTATAAATTAAACTTTTATCATAGCCCAGGCCCAGTGGCCCACACCTGTAATCCTAGCACTCTAGGAGGCTAAGGCGGGAGGATTGCTTGAGCTCAGGAGTCCAAGCCCAGCCTGAGCAAGAGCGAGACCCCGTCTCTGATAAAAATAGAAAAATCAGCCAGGTGTCATGGCACACACCTGTAGTCCCAGCTATCATACTTGTGAGACTGAAATGGAAAGATCATTTGAGCCTAGGAGTTTGAGGTTGCAGTGAGCTACGATGATGCCACTGCACTCTGCCCAGGGTGACAGAGGGAGACTCTGTCTCAAAAACAAAACAAAATGCTTTATCATAGGTATGTAGGTATAGGAAAAACATAGTGTATGTAGGGTTTAGAACTATCTGTGGTTTCAGGTGTCCACTGGGGGTCTGGGAACGTGTGCCCTGCAGATGAGGGACTGCTACACTAGTGAGGGGACCGACACAACCACAGGGCTCAGAGTCAGGAAAGTTCATGATGCGTCCAGACTCCTCCAAGTCCAACTAGGGCAGCATGTTCTCTCAAGCATGTTAGGACAAGGAGGAAAGATTTGAAAGACAGTAATATTAGTAAATGAGTCTCTGAATAGAATGTAAATGTAAAAGGAAACTTGTTCAAAGAGGAAGTGATTTTCATTGTGTTTAGAGGTCACATGGATTTCTTCTACTAGCGCAAACCCTGCAATCAGCATCTCATGGGTGTGATCCTCTCCCTGACTCCACCTAGTTAAAATGTCCTTATGAAATCCCTTCTAAAATGCATTTCTAATTAGCTCCTAGCCCCAGGAAAAGTTACTACAAAGAGAACCGGGGCTGAGTAAAATTAGTCCGAGGCAAGGGATACAAAAGGAAACGGATTTTCCTAGTGATGGTCCTTCAACAGAGTCACGCATTAGACTCCCAGTGAAGATGTTATCTTTCTGCCCAGATTGCCTGCAAAAATGGTGGATTTTCAAAATTAAATTCATCATTTAAAATGTTGTTCTCTAACCCTTCTAAAGGTGATTCCATGTGGGAAACCAGGCTACAGTCCTGCCTTTAGCGCTGCTGCTTGCGCTGCTGCGTTGTTCTAGGAATGCCACAAGACTGTCTATCAGTCCTTCTCAAGCTTACAGACTGTCTGGGGATCTTGTCAAATGCAGATTCTGATTCAGTAGGTGGAACCTGAGACTCTGCATTTCTAAACAAGTGCTGCTGCGGCTACACTGGACCAAACTTGAGTAGAGAGGCGATAGAAATTGCTGGATTGCCCACCTCCCTTTCACCTTTTCCAGCCCCCTCCCCTCCCCCTCCCTCCCTAAGGGCTTCATCCCTCAGGCCATCCTTGCTGTCACTCACCTCCTTTGCCTTCACATTCCTCCCTTCAAAGCAGCACGTGTGCTCAAACTGCTACACTTTAAACCAACTATAGACGTCAGCTCATCCATTCATTTAGCAAACACTTACTGAGCCCCTGCTTTTGTGGCCAGCACCGTGCTACAGTACATGGAAGGGTGAAGTCCCAGAGAAATGGGACATGGCTGTAGGCGATGCAATACTGCTGCTCACCACCGCAATCTCTCCGTGCAGACAGTGCTTGACTTTCCCTCCACTTTATGTCATGGAGATCAGAAGTAGTGGCTAAGACTGTGGTGATGGCTGCACAAGGGTACATATTTTCTAAAATTTGTCAAACTTACACTTAAAATGAGTGAAGGTTATGGCATATAAATTACACCCACGATATAAGTAGTAGACGAGGAATCCTTCCTTTTGCCCCCATTGCTTAATTCCTTCCCAAGGGCAATCAGGAAGGTACAGCTTTTTGATGAATAGAGTAACTATTTTTTGTCAAGTTGTCTGCACTGGGGTATTTTCTCTCCCGCTCTGCTCTGAGACAGCAGAGGTGACACAGGTGTGGAGAATATTTGGGGGCTGAACAGCTCTCAGGTTTCCCGGCCAGTAAGCTGCAGCTTCTCAGCAGACGCGGGCTGTAGGTCAGTGAGCACAGACTTCCGATGCTGAGAGCTAACGGCAGAAACGGGCGCTGGCCAGGCCCACCGAGGCTGCTTCCCCCGGGCAGAGGCCTTTTGGACTTAAACAGCCGTGAGGAATCCTGGCAGCAGACTTGCTGCAGCCACCGCTCATCCAGCTAGTCCTGCAACTCTTCAAAGCGTTGCCAAGTTGGGACCTCAATCCGCTTCTGCGTTTTCCTGTAATACTAAAACACCACTGCGGTGAAAGCAGCATGTTCAGGGGTTCAGAAGCCGAGACAGAGATGCAAGGTTCCATCTCCCTCTCCACTCCCCTACAGCACCCACTTTTAGGTGCTGAAATTCAGTTTTAAATTTTCTTCTTCTTACTTTTTCTGAATGTTCTCACTCCCATGAAGACTAAGTGATTCTAAATTCATTTTTATATTTAAATAGAAAATAGCACTCAATGGTACCAGTTACAGACTCCCTTTAAGAGAAGTGGTTTCAGATACACCCCGCCAGGGTTCTGTTGCGTATCTACGGCCACAGAGTCGGAAAACAGGTGTCCGATGGTGCTATTTTGAAATTGGAGTTAAGGTCTATGAAGAGGAAGGAGAGGGCATTCGTCCAAGTGGCCATACTACACTGCGAGGATAGTGTCGGTGGAATCAGCAGCAGTAGGTGGAAAGAGATCTGAACATTTGGTGGGAAAACAAAGCCTGAAATGTCCCGAGAGGTTGCTCAGAAGCAGGTCAACAGTGGTGACATATGAGTGATTTTTGTCACTTTCACGGGGTCATAGATACCTTGTATTAGTGGGCCAGTGTTGCTAGACAGAAACTGGAAACCAAGCAGAACAGCCTGCACACACACTCTCACACACACACACACTCACACACACACACACACACTCACACACACACACTCACACACACACACACTCACACACTCACACACACACACTCACACACACACTCACACACACACACACACACACTCACACACACACATGGCTCTCCCCCGAGAGAGCCACCTGCAGAGAGTCTAAGAGGAAAACTCTGTTTTTGTTGTAGTGTGATTCTGTCCTCCTCTCCTAGCCAACCTCCTCCATGCTCTTGGACGAGCTCTCGGTCCTATTGCTCTCTTGCATTGGGGTTGGGGACACTGTGCCAGAGAATTGCTGGGGCTGACACTGACTTAGAGGATATTAAGCAGTCATGGGAACCCCGGGGCGCTGTGGCTCCTCAGGACAAAAGCCCAGGGCCGGAAGGAGGTTAAGGCCAGCGTAATGCGAACCTGCCCTGGAGACTGTTCATTAGTCTGCTCTGGAGAACCTGGGTTCTGATGTGCTCATCAGGGCCTCAGAATCTGCTTCTGGGTGTCAGATGCCAGGTTGGACACCTCCCCAAGCCCATACCCGCAGTCTGACCCCTCTTCCCACAAAGGGCTACTGGGATCCGTCCCGAGGGAGGCAGCCGCACAGGCCATGCGGGCAGCTCATCCAGAGCAGGTAGAGGTGGCTCAGTGGGGACAGCAGGAAATAAGGCTGACTCTGGGCCTTGTCTGCCTTGGGGTTCACTCCCTACTCCACAGCTGTGCGCTCCCAAGCCTGTGCCTCCCCGCTGCTGTGAGGGCTCTTCTCTCTCTCACTGTCTTTCTGTCCACAGTCTCTCTGGTATCACACCTCCAGGGTAACTAGACTTTTCACAGCAGGGTTCAGGACTCCTAGAAGGTGAGGAAGCCACATTATCTTTCATTACCCATTTACACAGCACCACTTCCACCGTGTTCTACTCACTGAGGCGGTCACAAAGGACACCCCCCCCCCCATTCCACAGATGAGAAAAAAGAAAGAGTTTAATGATGACGTCATCATGGTAATGAGTAGCAGCTGGTTTCAACTCTTGTTCTGTCTGCACGTAAAGCATTTAACCCAGTCTTGGGCACATGGTAAGCAATCAGTGTATGTTAGCTAACTACTACTATTTCTGCAAGCAAAAACTACAGAGAGTTTAGTTAATTC